>LOND01000382.1:68899-113785 GCA_014220965.1 Paragonimus kellicotti
ATGAAGTATGCATCTTAGTGTTGAATAGTTTGGGTTTAAATACTGAATATTTAAATACCAAATAGTGTTCTCTTTCTGATATCTGTCAACTATAATTTACTATTACCATAGTTGTATGGCATTCAAGCGTGGGTGCGGACCACCGGCGTACTGCCGTCGGTGATACTTGAAACTGTTAAAATATCCCAGTGAGAGGCAAATCAACTGCTATTCTAGTCAGTTCACAAACACACAGATCGAAGTTCGACTTTTGGTTTAAGCAAAGATGTTGTCGAATAAGAAAATTCATCCGGATAATCGCTCGTAATTGCTCAAATACAAAAGCCTAACGGTTTACGCTCGACCCAATCTAGTTTACCGAGCACGCATCGATATTATTTAAATTAGCGCGCTTATCGGCTTTAACTTTCATGATGCTGTGCATCAGTTGTGTAAAACATGTGTTGTCTCTGATCCAAATGTTTCTCTTTTGTTGTTCACAGGTTTTGCCCCCAAAAAAGAACAAAAAGAATCGTCTGGTTGACATGTAAAATGTTGAAATCTATGAACCCCTACTTTATGCCTTCGTAACCACCTTATCGTCTTTCAAATGTTTAACGTGAACCTGCTGATACACCGTCTATGATTGAATTTTTGTTTCTTCCCAAAACGCGTGATCTGACTGTCAGTAGATACTGAGCATGATTAATTGGGCAAAACTGGCAAGTGGTATTTGAATCATAAAGGCCGTTCAATAGTTGTGGTTATATGGAATAGTCTCATTAGGGAGACAGAAATAATGGGAGCAGTTGAGGCTCTAATCGCGTGATTAGTGAGATGGTAATCAACGTTCTGTACGGCTCATACCAGCTCGTAGTCTTCATTATTTTCGCCAACGTTGAAGCAAAATATCACGCCGCAATATCCTACTGGTCATAACCTGTTCTACTATCTCCACGTGCACAAGGTGGCGTCGAGGAAGTGGTATTAGTCCGCTTCTTAGGTTAAGATGTTTAATTTCGTGGGCGAACGTCCGCACATATGAACGCCCGAGCAACAGCAGCATCTTAGTGTGCCGAGGGGAGGATGGAAGTCTTGTGCGACGCGGCGGTCAGTCATTTTGATGTAAGTTTTGTCGGCTGCTATGACAGATGGGATAAGCCGGTTTAGGTTTGTATTTAGTCCACCGAACACTTGGTACATGTGGCGGATTGCCACACCTCACTGGTGTAAGCTTCAGCTGTCAACCTGCTAGCGTGCCCTGCGGTCGGCTAGTGTTTCTTCCATTGCTAGGTGTGCGCATCGCGTAGTAGGTCAAATTCTGCATACTGGTCAATTAGTAACATTGATTGCTAGAGCTGACGGACGTCGATGAAGCTGGGTCGATTCGGCTGAATTCTCTAAACTTGAGTTTATCGAGTGCGCGTGGCGAACCTCAGTGGCGTCACTCAGAGAGGCGGACGTGGACGACTGTGACATTACTCTGTTTAAAGCCTGTCGATACCAGCTTCAATTGTGCTTACGAGTTTGTACTTCGTTGCGGAGGAAGTTGTATAGGCAAGACCACGTGACACTTGCTCTTCAAAGTTCCAGTAGACGAAACAATGCAACATAATGTTTTTTCGCGACTCGGTCAAGAACGGGCGTGGGAACAATGATTATACTCAGCACTTAATTGAAGCGGGCAAAGGAGGAAACGCATCACTGCTTGAGTTCTTGTTTGATTCGGGACACACCACACCGTTGGGGCGGCATTGTTTCGACGGCACAAGTGCCGTAACGTATGCAAAGTTTCCCTCGAGATTAATTTGTCACTACCTTTGAACTTCAGGTCTTATACGACGAAGTTGAGTTTATTTCTCGCACAGTGATGTTTTTACTTCAGTAGGCAAATTCTGTTCGATCGCGGTTGATTCGAACAGCTCTTCCGCGGTGGATTGGTCAAGTAGTCTCATGAGGTCACCTAATTTAATTCCGTTAGATTTCTTTCTACGCATGACTTTTCTGCTCTAGTCAGACGCTGACTATTGTGAAGATAAAAGCAGCTTCGTCAGTAAAGATTATATCTTTTACCAACGTGGGTTGCCGGATAACTACTTTCTGGAGCCAATGTGCGAAGTTCGCTCGCCTTTGTTACACACCTTTCAGAGTAGCCGTTGACAAAAAATCAGAGATGGAACCCTCCGTAACTGAGTGTCCACTAGGCTGACCGCCAACTCGCAAAAAGCTTCCGATTCAATTTACTGTTGGATTTGATCGCACAATCGTTGTTACACTCCTCATCTCTTCCGTTGCCAGTGTTGTTTGCTCGGGCAACCGTCATCCTCAATTCAAACAACGTATTTTGAAGAGTTGCGGCTTCAGACGGACCGATGTCAACCGTTAGTTTTCTCTTCCGTAGACGGCAACGCCTGAATTCGCCGCGCGCACTCGAGTTCAGACAATTCAGCCGAATCAACCCCGCCTCATCGACGTCCGTCAGCTCTAGCAATCAGACAATGTTACTAATTGACCAGTATGCAGAATTTGACCTACTACGCGATGCGCACACCTAGCAATGGGAAGAAACACTAGCCGATAGCAGGGCACACTAGCAGGTTGACAGCTGAAACTTACACTAGTGAGGTGTGGCAACCCGCGACATGTATCAAGTGTCCGGTGAACTAAATACAAACTTAAACCGGATTATCGCAATCTTTCATATTGGCCGGCAAAATCTGTTACATTGTGCAGTCATATATTGTGAACAGCCTGCCTACTGGAGAGAGATTTTCCGGCGGATGGGGACATGAGGTCACCACTGTGTTGTTTATGTTGCCAACTAGATTCAGTTAAGCACGGTAAGAGCACTACTAAATGAGGTTACCGTGTCCAGTGTTTGTCGTTCGCTCCAGCAACACGTGGGGTGCGTATGGACTGTAGTATATCGCGACGTCTCACTGGAGGGCTCTGTAATCAGATCGTACCTGTCCCACTATTCGTCCCCAATTGTGTTTCAGCCACCTCGAGTGGTCTATGTCAGGAGTGCCACTTGTTAACGTGGTCTTGATTACAGCCCCCCTGATGGAATCCAGGCGAGGTGGTTAAAACGTGGAATATTGCCATTTTTCCGCAACCGCGTGTTATTCAATTCCGCGGTTTGCACACGTTTTTACTTAGAGGGTCGGGGTCACTTGATTGATTGTTATCCATACAGAGTACGAAATCCGCGACCAATAATTGCTAATTAGACCATACGACCTACGTGACTCGAACGAACGCGGTAAAGGGTTAGATCATTGTGACCTCAGAAGAAGACTGGCTTGGGAAGTTGTTTATTTCCGGACATTCGTTACAAGGTATGTGAAAATATACAACCGCAAACGCTATTTTGCACGGCTGGCATGTATCCTCATTTGTTGGCAGTCTCTTTGTCGGCGCGTCCCGCAAAGTGAATATACGCGTTTCCGATCAATGCTTTCAGCTTCTGATCTCACCGTCGAGAGTTTCTCTTTAGTTTCAGCGCGTTCGACTAGCGCCATAATACTTATTAGCGAAGTCGTATATCATATAAGCTGTGATTATGTATCGAGTTACACTTCAGCTTCACATCAGTGTTTATCGGATGAAACACTCCGCTTAAAATAATTTAACTGTTGATACTAACATATGGGTTTGAATGTCGTAACTATGATAAGGGTTAGATTATGCGTCGAGCTATTAAGCGTGGCAGTCCACATTGACTAGAACACATCACCAAGTAGCACACGATTTTTCTCCTGTATGTCTCTGACATTTGTATATGCACATGCTCGTCTGCGCAGTTGAACCACTGACCGCCACAAACGGTCTGTATGGTATTTTCCGCATCACCTTGTGTAGTCGCTTGCGATAACTTTGTCTGCACTTGTGTATTTTTTGGCGTTGTCTAGTCAGCAGGCTGTTTTAAAGTGTTTACCGTTCTTGTTTGCCAAAATAGAGTACTAAGAAGTTACTGCTTCGTCTGTACGTTTTCCAATTCAGGATATCCCGATGTCACTTTTTAGTTATTCGGTGTTACTTTAAGATGTTCCAAAAGGTCACTGATGTTCCTCTGCATCTCCGGTGAGGATACATACTAAGCTAACTGTAATAGAGTAGAGGGAAAAAGATACGTTGCGTTGATACGCGTAGGCTTACAATGATAGGTATCCTAATGGAGTCAAGTTAGCGAACGCTCATCACACGACTGAGGCATGGATGACCGCCAAAATGGAGTACGTGTTTTGTTTGGATCACGTCTCTCCTATTCACACCCCCGGTTTGTTCCCACCACAGTGGTCCACTAGCGTTTGCCGACTGGATTCGGTCAGAATGCCAGTTAGTGCGATATCTCGGTTTTCATTTCGCCGATTCACGTAGTTTAGATCACCCGGTTACATAGAACAAAACCATAGAAGCTCCTTGGGTAATTTTAGACTTTCGTCGAGTCAAAAAAATGACATCGACACATCTCTAAGTGGAAAAGATATTTAGACGAACAGGATTCATCTTGATGCTACCGAGAGCCACCGTTCGCTCGAGTTCACTTGGTTAAAATAAGCCTGCTATGATAATTGACGTTATCAATGACGACGCTGGTAGAATTTTCGGTCAGATCTTCAATAAAAATGGACGAGTAGCATCCAAACCCCGACGAGTGCACGATCGTTCAAAAAGGACAGAACGCATTGCACACAGAAGATGGTACATCAGGACACCATCGACGATGGCGGCTAATCTAGTGGTACTAATTTTGACCATCCTACAGTAAACGCCTTGCCTATATTCACAACTGGATAGGCGTAGCCTGTTGGAGAACAACGCAGTTTCGAACATGATTTATTACATATGTACAAGTGGTTTGCTGTTAGGAAGTTCGATCACGTTAGGTATTTGTCCGCCATAAGCGACAGGAATTCCAGGCTCCGAACTTGCGCGCTGTCGGACAGCACGTGTACTGGATTGCCAGAATTCAATTCCGGGATACTAATGTGCGCTGAAACGTAAGTTTAGAAAGTGTGGCAATTTGACGTACAAATAATATTCGTCTACAGATTGTGTTAGGTTATAGAACAAGCAAGTAAAAAAAAACAGTGTGGCGAAAAGCTTTTTACAGCTGTCTAAAACGGGCATCTTGTGGCTGCCACAAAATCTTGCTATTTTGTTCTGATTTAATAGGCAGCCGGTGACTTTGACTACAAAGAAATCCAATGGACTGGCCCTGTCTGGTACACTTTAGATCATCGTGATCTGTAGGGGGGGGGACGGGTAAAGTCGTATGCAGACTAGAGGCGTCTTTACTCCGTCGTCAAATCCATTAGGATGAGTTGATTAGCGCATGGATAGACAAACCCCACTAATGTATTCCGTAGATCATACGAATGTCTTGTGTACTGTAAAAGGTGGGTACAGTGCAACCAACAGAATTGTGTAAGGATGAGTGAGGAACGCTGCTTGCACTATCATGACCAGGCGATCAAATGAGCCCGCAAAAAAACATGCACGAATGTGAAAAAATGTCGTCAGCTCTAGCCTTTGTGGTTGTAATCAGTGCGCCGTTAACCTGAAGTGGCCGTTACAACCTAATCAGAGTAAGTATAATAAAGTTGCGTACGTCTGTCTCTAAGAGCAGCCCGTCCTTCATTGTGCTCTTATGAATTCTATGGTAATGTCATACGTGTATTTCAGTTCACAGTAAACATAGGCTGCCATCGGAAATCTTTCTGGTTTCATTGTCCGAACATCAGTGACCAGACCAGCAGTGACATAAGTCGGAAGACGGATCAAGTAGGTCGGGTTGGAACAGTGGGCTAGTGCTAACGAAACGGCATTTATCTGATTAAAGCGGAATGCTACGACGTGTCTGTTATTGCACCAAATGGAAATTATTCAGTGAAAATCGCGTTGATGCGATTTTCTGAGGCAAAATTGGAAACTCGATAATTGCAAATGCTGTTAGTGGACTACTCATTAGTAATCTGAAATAGCAGGTTTAATGAGATCGGAGATTTCGACCTGTCTAGGAAGTCCTAATCGCGGGGTTATCGATTGGAGTTAACAGACAGTAACTGTGTCTCCTATCGAGACGATCGGGCAACCTGATCATTACTCACAAGCGAGTGGTTGAGCGTTCACATATGATAATTCGGTCGTGCCTAATGTGAGGTCAATGGCGCAGTGGTAAACACGGTTGCCTCATGAAAAGAATGGCCGGAGTTCTAGTCCCGGCAGTGGCAAGGATATGCACTACTGACGAGCTCTAATGAGAGCGAAACTCGAGTCTAGTGCTTCTTTTCGAAAGGGGCCGACTGGAAAGTCTATGGGAATGCGACAGCTGCGATCAATTGTGGGTGATGTTCAACTTGAAAGAAATTAGTCTTCCATCGTAAAACGTCGAACATTTGACTTATTAGGAATCAATGAACAAGTTGGTGGGTGCAACGAAACTTGGATGCATACAAGGATCAATTTATACACATCTGAGGAGTTTGTCAACAAACAGACAGAGCACCGATTGCGAAATTGTCAGTAGGTGGCCAGAAACAGTAGAAGGTATGTTATTGGTGTAGCTTACCCCAACCTCCCGACTGATGTGGACGGATGGAACATTTCATTATGCTCCCAACCCGAGGCTCCATCGTGATCGGTTTTCTCCCTGTTTGAACTCACGAAGTAGAGAGCGTCCGAAAGAGAATCGAACCAACAACCTACGTGTAGCCATCCGAAGCTTACTCATTAAACCAAATTACGAATCGTATTAGACAACCGATAAACTAGTGGTTAAATAGGTGGCCGGCAATACTGAGGTAGCTGGTTAGAATCCTGTTCAAACCGTCTCTATCGGGTGAGCCAAAGGAACGAAAAAGACTGACGTGAAATATTGTTTTGAGGATGCGTCTTATGAAACACGTAGATACCACACTTCATAGAAGAGATCTGGGCGCATTAGATTTCGACAAAACAGACCACCTTAAGAGCACTACCACTGGTAAGTTCCCCAAAACCTGTCTGTGCGTAAACGCTAATGGCCAGCCAATTTCAACGACAGAAAGCAAACAACCGGATGGAATGGAACTAACGTCACGATCCCAGAAGCTCCAAGGCCACGCACGTGGTGGCTGAAAGGATACACATACATACATGTACTAAGAAGAAGGACTTACCGTTGAATTTAGCATGAAGAGCCAAAGCTCCTTGAGCCAGAGCGTTTTGTGAAAGCGTTTCCAGTAGCCGCACGTCCCATATGTAATCGATATAGTTGTCTAAACAATCCAGAGTAACAGTAGTTAGAGTTCCGCCACAAGCGCCACGGGGTTTTGCCACAGTACGTTTTGTGGTCTGTGTGAGTTTACCACCGGGTTTGTTTTCATTTGACACACCATTTGGTTCTGCAAACGACGGCGTGCTTTCTAGCGTCGAATCCAGCCGCTTTGCAATCAGTTGAAGTCCCAAACCGATAAGTGAGCCCCCGGGGACCAACTGGCATAGAATAACGGATTCGGCGAATAGGTCCAGTGTTCTACATGTATGAACCAATCGGGATATGAACTGAAACGATCAATTGAAACAAATCATAGAGTACCGGCCACCGGATGACGATAGAAGGAATATTCAGATAACATCTTTCCGAAACTCATTCTCAACATTACACCATTTCTGTCTCATCTTTGGTTAAATGGACAGGAAATGCTCGAAGAGAGCTGCAAACGGGAAGGCATAGCGTAAACAGCCGAAACGTTTACCAACTGGGCTACCGGAACACTTGCAGCTCATCAGTTTTATTGTTCGAAAGGGTATGGTCTAAATCTTCGTTGGCATGCACTGGCTACTGCCAAATTAGTAGAACTATAGGTGCTGGAAAAGCGAACGGCAAGACGTTTTGGTTCACGTAACACAGCTTATGAACTTGTACTGATGAAGGATCCTAAAAACTGATGAATTCAACTTACATACATTTATCATAGTAACTGTGTTCCGACAGGATGAAGGTTAACACAGTCGCTTCCCAAACGCAGAAGGCAGCCCGAAAATGTCTGTATCCTGCCTGTAGCGTACAGTTCGAAAACAATTAAGCACTGGCGACAAGGCAGTTCAAACAACCACTCAAATCTTCGGAATGCCCCGTAATTCCTGGCAAAATCAGAGTCACAGATTTTGACTGTTAAATACACTTGTTCACAACCTTTATATGTAAATAGACATGTCCATTGACTCGCTTCGGAAAGGACCGTTAGACATGCAGTTCGTTCCCCATGAACTTCTGTCCACGTTTTTGTGAAACGATCATACTGACCATCGCAGCACTGGTCGAATTATTAAGACCAAACGTTCACTCTCCATCGTTTGCGATAAGTGCTCAGGCTGTTGGAGACGATATACAGTAACTACAGTCGACAACTGAGCGTTCAAGATTTATCTATCTAAAGTGTTGAGCGATGTCACTAAAAGCCAACGAGTGCCACACGATAGTAAACAGTTTCGGAATGCAAGCTTATCTTTAAGTCAAGATGGATTAGGGTGTGTACTCACATGTTCGCAACAGATGAAGGAAGGTATAGGCCGAATGAAAGAATTCGTCGCCAATGCGCAAATCTCCAAATAGGTCAACAATGCATACCGATACTGCTCACGTACGAATTCCAACTCGGCTCGAAGCAAAAGCCAATCTAAACGGTCCGGTTGCGTGGTTAGAGCAGTGATGAGTACTTCGTGCAGCAGGTTGCAAACTACCTCCGATGGTAACTGGAATGAAAATTTTCGCATAAAAAACGACGTTATGAATACTACCGCAAGATTCAAAGCAACGGAGCCGGTTGCAACAGTGGAGCTCTCGAGTACACTGAAAACGCAGCTAGCTAATCCGAAATTATCCATTATTATCAATTAATGTATTAATTACAGTTATAGCCAGAACCGGTTCATCATAGAAATGAAAAATCTTGTCTTGTCAAACTACCTGGGAATTCAACGGGATTTCCGTGGGCCACAAGTTGCTGAACAGCAAAAAGTCGGTCGATGGTGCCAAACCCAACTCGATGCCGCTGATTGTCTGTCCACGTACAAGTTCTTCCGCAGATACCGGATCCCATCGGGAACGTTTTCGTCTTACAGACCGATGTTCGGATGGCTTTTCCGGTTCCGAATCTGCCTCCGATTTAATCGATTCCGACTTCTGGCGAGCAGTCTCTTCTAGAGTGTTGAAACTGGCAGTTTCTTCGGTCGAACTTATTAGTTTTGGCAGGCAGAAAGACGGAGAAACTGCTCGGGTAACATGCGTTAGACAGCTGATCAAACAGTTTAGTAAACATAAGCTGATCGGCGGTTTCCGTGAAGATCCCTCAGTTACTTTCCATCGACCCTCAGGAGAAGAATGGGATCCAAATTGAAATGATTGGCAAGAATGGGCGAGCGACTGTGCCACCAAAAGCAGGGTGCTCAGTTGGATTTGCGAACGTCCGTTCTTTGGATCTGAAAAACGGCAGTTGAACAAGTATTGGTAAAAATACGCAAAAGTGATACTTTTAGCTGGTGATGAAGCATGTGCAGTTATATATATATATATATATATATATATATATATATATATATTCAAGATGGAAGAAGTCCTGGCGACATAATAACGCGTGTGACTTAAGCTGTCGTACCATAATCAAATCTTTTTGGTATATAAGTCTGAAGTTCGACCCATCAAATACAAAGCAGTGGGCCACGAGTACAAACAATTAACTCATATCACGTTTGCTTCCAACAAGGCATACAACAGATAGATCGACTTTTGGATTATCTGTTTACGAGCAAACTAGTAGAGATTTAAATCGTGACGTCTGTGCACGAAACACAGGAACGAAGCTACGACGTATCACTTGCCAAAAACTTACCCATGGTGGAGCCGCTCACACCGTCATGTGCTTTTTGCTCCGCAGATGTCAGTTCGGGAACCAGACATCCGAAAATGATTAGATTCCACAAGTTATTGATGGAGCTAACCAATGAACTTGCCGGGGATCGTTGCAAGGAGGCTGATTGCGGCTCGTTTTTCTTGTCGATCGAATTGGAGTTTTTGGCTCTATGTGATTCCACTGAGGTGGCAGCTCTGTGAAGCCGCAGCAAGGCCCGAATCAGTTCCAATGGACCCAAATACATACCACGAGATGGTAGAGCCCCCCTTGGGAGACCGGATGTTGCTGACTTATTTTGTTTTGCAGTGGGAAGCAGAAAATAATGTTCCTAAGGTGATGGACATAAGAAGGCATCGAATGTAGCCACTGTGATCTCTTTTTACATAAACGACGATTAAGGTGCATCACTAATTTTTCTCAACAAAAAATATAGAACATGTCTTACGGATTTTTTCTAGAAATTTCACTTCAATGATACGTAACATATCTAGTAGTTAGGAAACTACGAGTGATCGTCCACAAGTTTGCACTAAAAAACAACCAAAACACGACGAAAAAGCAGCTTCTCCGAGCTTTTCAATGATGCACTTTGAGTCACAACAACATTTACCATCAGGGGTAGATCCAGTCTTGCGTGCACCTCTCAATGTCACCGGACGCACGTTCAGATTTCGGATAGAAGAATAGCATTGGTTTCTAAATCAGCCGTGGAGTACGCACGCATGTTCACCGAACAAACAGATGCGAAGAACAGCACTACCAGTATGATGGATTTAGGAAGAAAAGTTTTTTATTTATTAGATAAGCTCCGCATGCACTTAGACGATGCTACATAGGATACGGTGTACAACTATCCGCCTCCAACGCAGTTTCCACCACCTCAACGAGAACACATCAGTTTTCGGACAGACTGCTATCCGACAATGTTCAAACTCTCTTCGATTAGTGACAACTATGAACACGCTCTGGCAGAGACTAAACGTGTCTTCTTCGGGACATACACAGACGACACAATCCACAGACGTGTCAAACTTGTCTCACATTATGTAGCACAGTGCTGCCAGATGATATACTGAGACGTAAGATTAATCAATTCAGGTATAACTATTCAACAGCTGATATTCGGAATGTAGATACTCCAGTATCCGTTTGCGGTTTACTGTATCAATCCAAAAGACCCGATCATTTTTAACAGGAAGGTCCTCGTAAAATTGGGAAAGTTGTACGACCGCATGCCTTTTTTTGAAATTTACCAGAGTTTATTTAAAAAGCAACTATTGTATTACCATGACTATGCTTCTGATCCCCGATATTGTGCCACCACGTAACTCACACTGAATGGTTTCCTATTTTCTCATTCACAAAATGTTTTCCCACACGTCACCACTGTTTACTGAATTTCGAATTGAACTCATGTCTTCATACGGTTTCATGTCCCTAATTTTTCCCATTAATAAGATATCTGAGGTTCTTGTCGACCTCCCTGTTGAACAGCACGACAGCGAGGTAATCGATAATAGATTGGTGGGTTTCGTAGTCGTGGAGCCCTTAGACGCAAACGTGACCAATTCCAGTAAAGAGTACAAATCAAAGGCGGATCGAAAACGGATTATTACAGTTACTGTCCTGTCTATAAAAAAACCTTTTGTCTTGATTTTTTTATACATACATTTACAAACGAAAACGTAGCGCCACACATAAAATAAAACCCCACTAACTTACAAAGGTCTGTCGGCTAAACTGACGTAGACATGGATGTAACCTATGGTTGTGCATTAATTTTTCGTTAGATCAGACAGTACACTCACAAATTAAATTGACATTAGAAAGAAATCCCTCAAACCAATCTTTATTTCTAGACACTTTATTAAGTGGAGGAAACGATAGCTTATTTCTACATTCCATTAACAAGAAGCCCGATAAGATTTAAAAACGAGTCAAATATGCATACTGCTTTCAAAAGCAAGACGAATATGCACTAACGATAAGTTACAAAAGGGAATTCATTCTACTTACTCAATTCCAGAAGGAAATGGTTGTCCAATTTAGTTTTGATATGAAAAATAATCAGTCAAGCCAGGGAGCAATTCGTCCAACACCATCCATAAAAACTGTCCACTGAGAGATACTGTTCGTGAGTAAAGTGTTTGCCAGACAATTATAACAACACTCGATCAATCGCTCTGATCATATTGGCTGCTTCAAAAGACTGAAATCCATTCTGTTCAATCGTTAAGCACATATTCGAAACAGGCCACCAAGTAGACGCCCAGAACTCATTCAGTGTCTTGTTTTACAACAGAAAGAAAAACGACCTGCAATTTGCTGCGGCGTTACGAGACAACCATATTAGTTCGACTCTGCCTGCCCACAAACAGTTCGGATGGATGTCCCAGCCTGCTCTGGTAGCTTAGTAGGTTGTGGTAATAAACATGTGACGGCAAGTGCATATCTGTGTGCGCACAACTATCTTACAGGTTCCTCGCTTTGTTTACGCTTCCATTATGATGTAGTTAGAGGTACGTGTGTTCAGACTGTACAAAATATTGACCCCGAAGAAAATAAATACTTTCACGGTATCTTTCTCGCTTTACTGAAGAACAGTAGGTTATCGTAATTTTGGTTCATTAAGATACAAAACTGAACATTCCTCAGCAAATTCAGACGACAGCCGTATATGTCGAGAGACTCGATCACTATATATATATATATATATATATATATATATATATATATATATATATATATATATATAAACTACGCATTCGTCTTAGCATGTTTTACTGCAACCTTTCAAAACAGCGTCAGAGTTCACGCGTGGCACAGGTTTGAACGCAAGGTGTACATGCATATATACAATGGAAGTTTGGCATGTCATCTTTGTTGCTAGCAGATCGATTTATCAGCGACAACGTGCTATGAATCAATAGGCTTTTCTCACACAATTTGTTGTGAACGTATCCCGCTTACATGGACAGCCAAAAGTAAGCCACTAAACGTTGACAAACAACGCGGAGTCAAGCGGTTTATTTGCGATCATTAATTATGTCAAAATGATTATCTAGGACTGTTGATTAACGCAAACTACGTTGATCCGCATTCCCCTACCCACGCGTGGTGGAAACACCACGTAATTAAAGGCGAAGTTCACCGGAATTTCCTCTGGATGGACAGACTCTGCTAACCAATCAGTAAGCTGGCGACATTTCACAGGCTTCGTTGGTTTGGACACGTTTTAGATATGCGAACTCATTATTCGATAATGTTCACATGTGCTGGATCGTGCTAGAAGCGATAGCCTGATGGCCAATGTAAGACCTGGGTTGGAAACAAGGAGGCTTGGTTCAGCAGGGCATTTCCGGTTTTTTTAGCTGGAGGTTAAGGGAAAGTGAGCTTCATTGATTAGCGACGCCCTCGAACAAGACAATAAAAATTTAACGGTTCCTCATATTAGTAACCGCGATTCCGTCTAATCTTTCACTATATGAGATGTGCTACTGATGCCAGCTAGTTTGTGTGATAAGATATCAAATGAGCTTTTTGTTGTTACCTCAAGTCAACCAGAAGTAAGGGTTGAGGCAGAAAATCTGGGCGGTCGATAAATCAAGAACAGTTGGATCGAAGGGCAAACTTCAACTTGGAAAGGCATCGTTTGCCAAACCTGAGTTAGACTAATGAATGGAGATAACGGTTCTTTTGACAAGGCGTGAATTTGAATCATAGGGAAGAAGCGATCGCGAAGTTATCTGGTAGATTAAACGAGACAGTTATCGTAGGTCATATATAGGGAAACGATTAGGCCACGGCAGAGCTGCTCACACAGACGATTGTGATTCAAAGTATGAAGGTGATAATTGTTGTGATCGCAAAAGACGCTTGACTTTGGAAATTGCTTATTCTAAGAAATTCGTCACAAACTATGTGGAAACAAAATAACGAACTAAAACACTGTTTTTACATGGCTGACGTGTATTCACACCCCCTGAGCAACAGTGCATATACTCGCTTCCATTAGTCGCTCCTGTTCCCTTTCTGGTGTTGAGACCTGCTCTTTACTTCCTGAGTGTACGAGTCATGCTATACTACTCACAAACGAAGGTACACGTTATACAATAATAATCAGGCCACACCCGGTGAAACGTTGCGGTAGACAAATAGTGATCGATTTGCCCAATTCAAAAACACAGGCCAGTCGGAGCAAAGATATGCACCAGTGCTGAGCGTTAGCAAGAGAATCGTCACTCGGGCAAATAGATTTCGTTTAACGTGAATTAGTTGAACAGTTTATTGGGGTGTCACAAATGCTCTTGTACCGTGCAGTCTAGATAGGATAAATAGCGTTACGTAACGTGAAACCTTTCTAGTTATAGGCCACTATAGTATGAGCAGACAGAAGTCCAATTCAACAAAATGATACCTTTATGCATCCGGCTTTCTTTAAACGTACAACTTCGCACCGACCAAATTAGTTCGTGGATAATCGGAGGTCAAACCTGTTACAAGTACAATGCCTCAACATCATGCTAAACAAGAAACGTTGAGTTTCCGGCACCAGTCCCTGACTTTTAAAGAGCGGAAGGGAGTGTTACAAGATCAATAAGATGGACCAATTTGGAAGTATGGATGAGTAACCTAGGCAATCCACCTTGTCTCATATCTTCTTGAGGACTTGAGTTCAAACCACGGTCCGGAAGTAAAAAATGAGAGCTACCCAGAAGCGGATCAGCTGAACAGTTCGGCTGGATCCTTCAGAACGCGAGGCCCAGGGTCAAATCCTGGACTGTTGTCTGAAATATAATTCACTCAACTTGAGATGGTGAATAAAATACGATAAAAACCAATGAACGTACTTCGTAGACTTGACTGTCCGGTAATTTGTAACAGTAAACAATTCACAGAACCGAGCTCATACTTCATTACGTATGCACCAGCGCAATTCTAACAGTGTAGACTACGCACCACAAACAGACTAGTATCACGGTGATTAGTTCATAATACCTTTACGAAACTGATAGAACTGAGATAGCCTCTCACATCGATCGAAAAAGTCTACAAGACTCTGGATAAGTTTACTGTCGCGCGATATAAAAGGAGGACAGGATAGTTACACCTTTTCAAGAATGCATGGAAAACGCACATGTAGCGACGGAGTAATCAGAGCGGAAAATACAGGAGGTTATGCGTGTGTTCACTGACGTGATGTGTGGCTATTCCAGTTGAATTCCATTAGAATAAATAAAAGTTTCTACTCGCATCAAAAAGTCAGGCTCAGTGATCCGCCAATATGTTCACCTCCACTGGTTATTTCTTGGCTTTACTCAATCCGACTGTGAACACTAAAAGCCAATACTACTGTCCAAATGATGAGTTGTAAAAGATATTCTAACTGGTTGAACGTCGGTTGGTACAAGTCACTTTACGTTGAAGTAGAACCACAATACGGAAACTGCAAGCAGGATATAAACAGAATCCGGCCCAGTTGAAACAAAAGCCTAACTCACGTGGTTCATCAGTAAAAAGCAGGAGGCAGCACTGACAAGCTGTGTAGACAAACCAGGTGTGAGAGACGTTGACATCTTCGACTCCAAGTCGGAGGCATTGGAATAGAGCCCGGCGGCCTGGAACAGGTACAATTTGGCTCTTCGAGAGAGTTCGTTGAAATGAAAACGACGAGCCGGGGATTTCTGCATGACCCCAGCTGACTCTGTGCCATCAGAAGATGGATACAAATCAAAGTCTGAGATCGGATTGAGCACTCCCTGGAGAGTGGAAAACGAATCCAAGGTGAACGGTGAGTTCGAAAGATCATGAAAATATGTATTGGTCATTAACATCCAACACTTACCAACAATTCGTGCAAAAGAAGTTCGTGGTGAATGGCGGCACGAAGCAACTTGAACGATTCGGAACTACGTCCTGATAGATGTGGACCAGTTAGGCTGGCAAGACCATTAAGAGAGGCAAGTAGAAGTGAACGAACGTGACCAAAGTCAGGTGTTTGTTGTAATTGGAGTGAGATAGATGCTTTGGCTAACTGAACCAGAATCACGCACAGTGTGGCCGTGTTATGATCTCGGTTGGGGAGCAACAGATCGATCGGATTATCTTCCTAGATGTCAGGAAGTAGAGAACGAAAAAGGAATAACAAGAACCAGTAGTAAAAACAAGAAAATACGCGTATTTACTATTAAGGTTTGCTTACGCCAACCACTGTAAACAGCTCAGTTCTAATGGTCCTTAGGGAAACAGAGGCGCACTGTACACCCCCTTCCAGGTTACCACAACACAAAGTGGTATGCAACTACGGCTAAAATAGGCATAACGAGATGGAATGAAAATCCAACACTAAGCAAAGATCCGATGAGTAAAACTCATTACAACATGAGGTAGGTGGAATTCTCAACAGAAATAAAAAGACTGAATTTTTCTGCAGTGGAAAAAACGGCATACTTTCTCAGGTAATCAACAGGTAGATTCGAAGGGAATGCTAAAAATTGGAGTAATCTCATGCTATTTCCGTTACGACAGGAGAAAAAGGTCATGCCGAATCGTACTGTTTTTGAAACCTACGAAAACACTAAATGGTCACTGCTCAAACAGATGTTTATTGTTGCGATGTTTAGTTGATAGCTATTAAGACTCTGGTATGTTTACCAAGTTCCACTCATCCGTTCGTTTACAAGTCGATAAGAAATGCATAAAACTACCTTGAATAGCAGACAGTATCATACATAAAATCAGTACAAACATAATGGTTGAACAAACCAATACAATATTATTTTCCCAGACGCGGTTGCGGTTTGCTGGCGAGGCGAAACCTGCGGACTATGAACTCCTAACTCTCGACGTCTGACTATTACTTGATCGATTACTGTTTCAAAACGAATTTGATGTGAACTTTGAAACATTTGAAACAATAGGCTGATATTGCACGATTTATGTCCGGACAAATTTCGCTGCATCTTTACGAGTGCATACTACAGACCATTTATATATCAGTATGAGAAAACGAACAAGATACCAGAGAAAGTCAGTTGTCAGAGTGCACAATCATTGTCACTACCAAGGTAGTAGTCGGAGCACCCTACAAACAGTGTTTCTGAACACACAACACCAGTTTGAACCTTCGGATAGCAATAGCTTCAGCATAGCGCAGTGCTCGCCTGTGTGACGTTGAGTAGATAACGCGAAATGCCGTTGTAGGGATCGCATTGGTGTTGCGTCATTAGCAATATGACGCAATAGATGATGCAGGCTCCTTGTTTCTATGCGCGGCTGTGATGTCATGTGTTTGCGTGACCTGTTTCTTGACCCACTTCGGAATGTGCTCATGATCCTGGTTTGTAACTGTCGCTTAGTCCTGCCTATGTAGGATGCGCCGCATCTACATCGATAATCATAGATAACTGATGAGTAGTAGGGGATTTGGTTAATTTCAAGTTGAACATCACCCACAATTGATCGCAGCTGTCGCATTTCCATAGTTGCCGATGAGGCACTTTCAGTCGGTCCCTTTCGAACGAGGAAGCACTAGACTCGAGTTTCGCTCTCATTAGAGCTCGTCAGTAGTGCATATCCTTGCCACTGCCGGGACTAGAACTCCGGCCATTCTTTTCATGAGGCAACCGTGTTTACCACTGCGCCATTGACCTCACATTAGGCACGACCGAATTATCATATGTGAACGCTCAACCACTTTCGCTTGTGAGTAATGATCAGGTTGCCCGATCGTCTCGAGAGGAGACACAGTTACTGTCTGTTAACTCCAATCGATGACCCCTCGACTAGGACTTCTCTCCAAGTTGAAATCACAGATATCATAGATAACGTTGGATTTGGCTGACTCGGGTACCGGTTGTTTCACACAGGGCTTTGGAATCCGGAATGTTCTGAACAGAATCACTGGGACAACTGCATTGTATGTTCTCGCGATAGAACTAACCAGACGACGGTGAATAAGTTGGCATACATCATCACTCTTAAAGGGAAGAAGAAATACCGGCTTTTTGGACACTGTGTCGGGTCGAATTCCTATGTCAATGGGTTGTTTAAATCTTGCAATAAACGGTTTAGGGTAACCGTTTAGTTGTAGGGTGGTCTCTAACATGGCCATCTCTTCTTGAACAGTATCTTCAGTGCAAATACGTCTGGCCCGATCAAACAAAGTGCGCACCAAACTTTGTTTATAGGATCGGGGAACAAAGCTTTCAAAATGCAGGTACTGACCTGTCCAAGTGCTCTTGCGATGAACGCTTCGTTGAATCGAGCCATCTGCATTTCTTCTGATGCATATATCCAGAAATGGTAGACAGTTTTGATTCTCGCCTTCCATACTGAAATGCATGTTTGGGTGCAAAGAATTCATTTGATCAGTTAAGCTCTGTGCTTGCAGTTGATTGTCTGCGATGAGAAAAATAGCATCGACGTATCGCTTGTATAGCTGCACTGAAGATAACTGTTCTGTCACTTGTTGCTCAAGTTTTGCTACAAAAATGTCCGCCAGAATAGGGCCGAGCGGGGCTACCCATAGCTACCCCATCAATCTGTCTGTAGGCCGAATCTTGGAAAACGAAGCTGACGTTTTTAGTACAGAGCAGCAGTAGTTGTTCCAATTCGCTTTCGGGTACTCCAACTTCTAGATTGTGCATCCTCATATAAGAAAGTAGGAATTCGATACATTCGTCCAGGGGAACGTTCGTAAACAGCGACTGCACATCAAGTGAGCATAAATATTTATCCCGAATATTCATTGTCTCAAGTAAGCCAGCTAGTTCGAAACTATCTTTCAGACAGAACTGAGCGATTCGGTCTCGAATGGGTTTCAGAAGTTTCGCGAGCCATCTAGCTACTTTTTGTTGTGGTGAGTTAGACATAGACAAAATTGGCCTGAGTGGAAATCCAGGTTTGTGAAGTTTCGGAAGTCCGTATAGCTGTGGAACCTGGGTTCCAATTGACTTTAGAGATTTAAAGGTTGCTTCATTGATGAAGTTACCTTCAAGTAATACTTGCAGTTTTCTATTGATACTCTGCTCGACGTCTACCGGGTTGTCTGGTCTTTCCTCCTTTTGAATCTCAGGGAATCATTCAGAATAGGTTGCATCTTATTGATGTAGTCAACTCTGTTCATCAAATCTAATGAGGTAACATCAATGCGATCCCACAACGGCATTTCGCGTTATCTACTCAACGTCACACAGGCGAACACTGCGCTATGCTGAAGCTGTTGCAATCCGAAAGTTCAAACCCGTGTTGTGTGTTCAGAAACAACTGTTTGTAGGGTTGTGCACTCTGACAATTGACTTTCTCTGGTATCTTGTTCGTTTTCTCATACTGATATATAAATGGTCTGTAGTATGCACTCGTAAAGATGCAGCGAAATTTGTCCGGACATAAATCGTGCAATATCAGCCTACTGTCTTCTTTAATATGAACCGTTTGCCAGAAATTAAATGGTATAATCGACCGATAACCCGGAAGTGTGACTTCAAATTGGAAAAACTCGACAGTTTTACAATCACATTTGCAGCAGGACTGTCAGGAAAGTACTTGTTGCTCCAAATAGGCTGTTCAATCCACTACAGTCTTAAATGTGAGCGAAAAAGCAACGATATATATATATATATATATATATATATATATATATATATACGGAACGATACAAATGGTACCAGTTTTGTTGGTAGTGATTACCGTTCCTCAGGTCTTCTGTTTAGAACTCTATTCTGAAGTAAAATACGAGTATCCTCTGTTATATGACGTTTCAGTTTCCGTAACGGCGAATAAGCTGTGCAAGTTTGACAACGCCGAAATCCGGTTGAGCTTCATCGGCTTCTCGAACACAAACTCTTGGAGAAGTGATAGCAATGTATATTGTTGACCTTGGTTGATAAATGATCCCCACATCGTACTTCACGGTAAGCAGTCACTGTAAACGTCATCGGAATATATGTAACTGTTTGCAAGCATTAAGCATGAAGGGGTTGTGATCCACGAATATAGTGGGTTTCCTTCCGAAAACGCAATCGGTATAACGTTCTAGTGCATATGTCATAGCTAGCGTTTGTTTATCGATCTGTGCGTTTGTGATTGGACTAGAGCGGTTTCCCCGTTGGAGGAAGTTCACCCAATCAGAGCTCACGCGCAAGGTGCTGCAAGCGGAACTGAGGTCGATCGGAGTCAACCAATCAAAAGCGGCGATCAGCTGTTACATTCAATTGATTTGTAAGAGGTGATGATTAAAACAAGTTGTTTGAACGCGTATCAGATTTATACAACCAAATCGCCTAAGTCAAGATCGTGCAAAGTAACAACGAACGGGTCAATCGAGAAGTAACACGCTTGTCACCCAAAGGCAATCATTAGTGTAAACACTGTAGTTCTGATTTTCTCGACTCGGTGGCCAACTACGCGACAGTGCACACCACTGACGACGTCTTTTAATGTTTGACTTCGGAAATCAAGCCGCCTTTCTTGGTCAATCAGCAATGCGCCCAAAAGATTTGTGCAAAGGCCACAAAGTATGCCTGCTGACGTCAGTCAGTGGTTTCAGTTGTCAACACAATATACAAAAGAGTGGACAAACAGATTAGCAAAGGCACTTAGCCCAATTTTATCGACACGGAAAAGACAGCGCTTGACCCTGACCCACTGCACTTTACACAAGTGCACCGACTGCATAAGCGACCACTTCAGAATGAATAGAATAATTCGTTGTTCAGTTTGTTTCTCAGTATCGATCGGTTGGTTATGTGGCTTGCACTGAAAATTGCCACTGCGTACAGATACCATTTTCTGCAACAACTCATGTATAGTGAAGAACAACAGGCAGGTGGGGTTTCAGGGCAAGAAGAGCATTCAAATTATCACTGATGATTACACAGCAAAAACAGACATGTGAATTAGATGAAACGACAACATCTGTGACAATATCCAGCAAGGCATGTATGAGAATTTGACATATACTATCAGTCTCTCATCTTGACTTCCGCGAGCACATGACCTTAACTCAACAAAACAAACTAGGGACCAAATGGCTTCCAGAACCGTTGTTTGGGCATTAGAAATGACACAGTAACACGTAAAACAAGAACTCATCGTCAAGAGCGACAAATTAAGAAGGGCCGTTGGGATAACATGCATCAAATGTGGACCGAATCGGTAGTAATAAGAAGGAACAGAAACACTGCTTTAAGAGTGAAGGCATACTGACTGCTTCAATCATTTTTTGACCAACTGTGTATGATGCTGGGGGTGAGATGTTAATCAGATCGAGTAACGAGGACAGCGTGTGCCCACGTGAAGAAAAATAACGCGAGAATCACTAGTATTTAGCAAACGCCACCTAGACGATCGATACGGAGAAACGAGTACACGTACGTAGAAGTGTGTCAAGCCAGCAGCGAAGGCTCTGTTGTTTCGCGTCTGATCCATATCAGCTGAGTGAGGTTAACGCGTTCTATCCAGCCGTTGTCCAACCTGGACTATCTGGTGTGACGGTAAGCAGAATGAGGTAAAAGTAATACCAACACAAACGAAGAAGCCCCAGGACCTCAACATTCGTATGTCAACCACAAAAATAACAACGTTATTCACATAGTGAAAGATAAATGCCTGTATAGATATTTATGTAAGGAACTATACGATCGGAATAATAGCAAATGTATTTACAGATCATAAGTCGTTCGAACCCATCGTCTCATTCACAGGAACTTAAAACGACTACAATATGACGTCACCGAAGTCGCCTGTCAGTCTGAGTGTCATGCTTTCACTGCATGAACGTTCCCATGAGTCTATTTACTCCCGATTGGCTGTGGCAACAAGACATAGAACTCCCTAACAAAGGCAAAAACAACCTGACAGTAACAAACAAAGAGACAAGTAAGAAGCGAACACATATCACACAAATTGAAACAACTGAAACGTAAACCCATACCATAGAAGCTTTTACATTCGGATGGATCTTCGGCCGGCTGCTTTCAAAATGAAGCACTCACAGACTAGAGTTTCGCTTACTGATTGGAACTTATTAAAAGCGCACATCCGTTTTTACCCCAACCGGAATTTATATTCAGGTCCAAGGGTTACCTGTAGAGCAACTCCGTTGCCAACATCGAAATTTGCTCCAATGAGCACATCTAACAAATCAACCACATTAGCTTTTGAGCAAAGGTGAGATGAACCGCCTTACGGAACAGTATTCCTAATAATATTGTACAACTGGTTATACTTACGTCTAGGAGCCACCCAAGCAAAGATAAAACAGACGAAAGAATGAGACTTAATATAACACCTACGTTAAAACGCAAACGACTAACATCCAGATGTCTTTAAACCTTACAAGCAAATAATCAAGTTCGGCATCGTAAACTTCAGTGACCGTCGCAATAACTATCCTGATGTAAACGCCATAAACGTTTGATGAATTAGAAACAGGGAAATGAGATCAGACTGAATCCTGATTCCTTGAACTTAGACAAACGACGTGGAAAATAACATGCCCGATCCCGACGACAGTCCTCAAGTGAAATCGGAAAACGCGTGAGACAATTTACTTTATTCCCGCTGAATTAGAAACACACAAGTATACATAGGGGGCGTGACAAATTGAAAAGAATCTAAAATCAGAAGGTTGAAGAACGGCTACCTGTTAAGGTACTCCATTTTTTTGCCTCCAAAACTCACCTTCCTTGGGAAAATGGTTTTACCCAATCAGAATGAACGGAAATATTGTATACTGTCTACCTTTGTTAGGGAATCCCATTTTTCCGTCCAAAACCGCCTCTTTCCTCGAGAAAACTATTTTACCTAATCAGAATGAGCAGGAAATGTCGAGAACAGTCGAGAGGTAACCTTCGCTATTTTTTACCTGTTCAACCTTTATTCCGCTATGCTCATTAGTGGTTTAATGATCTTAACGGCTATTTTCCAGTAATTGTTTTCAGATCTTCTGATTCGAGAATATTTGTAGGTTATATAAATACCCTGTAGTTTTCTCTTTGTTGCGCACTTTTGTGAAGCGGGATAAAGTAACTTTCTGCATACGTCTTTTGGTTTGACTTCGAAGAAATTGACAGGGACAGTTGCGTTAATCTTGAAACAGAAATTTTCCGTTTTCTCCATTACGAGGAGGAAAATTCAATTTCTTTTTAAGCGCATTACTGTACAATGGACAATCCAACATATATTTGCGGGGATTTACAAAAAAATCAAAGCCACCGGGTTAGGTGGGTAAAAAATGGTGAAGACTGTCTAGAGAATGTGCTTGGAATGTCAGTCGATTTTGAAAGTGTGAAACTGCTATCTATTTAAAAGAGGCGGTTTGGAATGAAAAATGAAGTACTCAATAAATTAACACTCAACAGACAGTGTTGACAAACAGCGGTGACATTCACGTTGAGGAATAGACTAATCATCATCCCTCCTAATTGCTTCAATCACAGACGATGTGTGTTGCCAGACTCCTACTACAAGAAGCGAACACGATGTGGCACAGTTAATTCATTTGTAAGTATCAACATTTAACCACCTTGCTGAAAATCGCACTTGGCGATTTAGGATAATCCATTCAGGAACACGTGATCGACAATTCCAATAAAGCTGACTCAGATGGTCAGGTTAATGGAACCATCTTCTATGTTGAAAATTAGTCAGAAAATGATTGGAATTTATGCGGTACTGTTAACAAGACTACAATAAAATTATTCTCGCACAATTAACATAAATTAACCGGACAGTCAAATTGTCCGGCAGGAAAAAGCGGTCAAATTGCAGCAACCAAAAACGAGTCCGCAAATGGTCACCAGTCAACGAGAGGTTAGTTCAGTAAACCAACCGGGTATACATAAAAGTGACAAGGTTTCAAACGCTACCAAGCAAGAAGGTTTTAATAGGCAAATATCGATGGCCACAAAAAAAAGGAGAGAACAGACATGCTGTACGTGAAATTATGGTACAAGGTTCACCATGATTGTTCACTGCACACAGCAAAAAGACAAATTTAGTACCGACTTTCTACAAACATAAAAAAAACTTCAACGAATTCGATGTTCTGAATCATACTAAACATAAGATGATAAACGTACTAAACGAATTTCAACAAATCCAACACACCTTAAGTCATATTAGGCATACTTCGTACCCCACGCCAGTCAGTGGCAACATTTGAAAATAATATCCAGTGTGATAGTGAGGCTCTTTGATGCATGGTCCACCCGTCAAAGTCTATGAATCCGAAACAGTGAATGATCAGAGCACGTTTGATAATCACTATCAAATATTCGCCTCCTGACTTCCCCTTTGCTTACCATGAAGTATCCGATAGTCGAGTATCTGAACAAGATTTACATCCTGCAGCCTAAGCGGTAATGTTTCGCAGCCATAGCTTAGGATTGCCACAGAACTCGGTCTACAGATACAGGCTCATACGTGCTTAATAGTAATACATGATGGCAAACTGAACCAACAGCATGGATGACATCGAACAACTCTTACCCTCACCTGGTGAGTGGTTGAGATTCTCACAGTCTGGCATTCAGTACAACACTTGACTGTAACGAAAGATCGATCGTAACGGATTTTCAGCCATATGAGTTGGGACGGTAAGCATTAATTAGTGTGCAGCGTCATTCATAGAGAATGGTCCAACAATAACTAGGGTATTCTAACGGAATGAGCACAATTTTCACATCGTGATGATAGCAATATTGATAGGGAAGTAATGAGTACAATGCGTAAGCCACCATAGAAAGCAAGACTGAAAAACACTTACCTCCTGTTCCTGACAATGAACAATCATCTTACATTAGACGGCGAGAGAGCCGATATTTTGGTGGGAACATATTCGCCGGTCACGTAACAAAAAATGTGAAAATTATGCCTGAAACTGCAATAACGCATAGTGGAAGAAGGAAACTTCGGATGGACCAATGAAGAAGAGCAAAAAACGACCTGCTTACGCAAGCGTGAGAATTATCTATCAATCACATATTATCATAAAAGAGTTCTCACTGGCAAATTGGAAAAGTTAGCATACTAGAGGAGAACGGTTTCAAAGCATGGAAAACAGTAATTAACGAAAAGGATTGTACGAACTACATTTTCATTTGTCGAGTATCCTACCACTGCGTAAAAGACAAATACATGGACCAATCAATAAGAAGCTTACCAAAACAACACCAGATGGACCCGAAGGTAATCCGAGACTGAACAACCGTCGAAGCGCAGGCAGCCAAGCTGTATTGAGCTCCAAGATTCGATGAGCTGACATCGTCTGCAATAACAGGCGCACAGACGTGTTCACATCAACTGGAGTGCGACTCGTTAGAAGTAAATGAACGGACGAGCAATTGTGAATCAGAGAAGAACTTTCTGACCACAGATCTTCACTCTGGGAAAGGAGTCTACCAGATGGAGTAGAGTTGTACATCAACGACAGGGACAAATGTGACTCGTATGCCGGAAGAGATAAACTTCGCATATCTACATCTTTGGACGTATTAAAAGGATGCTCGTTGGACGTTGGTTGATCTGGCCATCTATTATCTCGTCTTGCAATCGTTTCCGTCGACTCAGTGCAACGAGCCTTCGCCTCCAATTCGTGAGCCAAACCATACAGTCCAAAGTATTCATTGTGTTGTTTGGGAGCATGTGTCTTTGACAGAGTCGTCTTTGTACAACGGATCGATTATTGCAGCGAAAGCATGCGCGACGAAACGCACAAATGATTGACAATCAGGAGGAAGCAAGTTGAGCTGAAAGGTCGACCAGAGAATAAGAATACCGGTGTAAACTTCAAATTGTCCATAATATACGAGCGTTCTCCGGAAACCAGTTGTCAACCAGCATTATGAAACACAGAGCCAAAGTTGAGTAATAGCGCCAATCCTCAGATTCGTCTAAATAGCTCCACTAGGTCAAGCGGCGTTATCATAAAGATAAAAATTAAAGTGAGTAAAGTAGACAGAACATTCTGTAACCACGAAATGTAATAAGGCACAATAAATTGTACAGTGCAATAAACGATATGTAAGTCTACACAGGATGCAAAATGACACTGGTTACTGTATGAGCTATCGACTGGAGTTGATAAGCAGAAGCTGTCGCCTACTGCGCCAAATGGACACGATGAAGTTGAGCATTCAAATATGATAATTTGGTCTCGCTTGATGTGGGGTCGATTAACCAATGGTCAATACAGTTACCTCATGAGAACGTGAAGTTAATTCGAATTCGAATTGTAACAACGACACGCACTACTGATGAGCCCTAATAAGAGCAATAATCATGTTTAATACACTCTCTTGAAAGAGGCTAGCGGGAAAGTCTATTCGAATGTAAACGGAAAACTCCAGAGGCAGTTATTCCACAAATTTTAATTACAGCTACGTAACCACTCCTCGAGGGGAATGCTTTCAAGTAATCGTTTCGGATTCTCAATTGTGTCCCATTAGAAACCATCATTGTTTCTCGTGGACAATAGACATTTTGACATTTTGGCGTGATCGCACAACTTGTTTTAAACTTCCAGCAGCATGTGAAACACGCAAAAGACTACATGCATTAGTGTGAAATTTTATACGGATTTCACGTACCTCGTGGGCGTGGCAACCTTGAATGGCAATCCGCTCTGGTTGTGCCTTTATGCTCATAATATCCGGCGCAACACATCGTTTTGACTCTACCACACTGGTTCAGTGATCGCATTCAAGAACTGCCAATCGTTTACGTTCAATTCAGTAAATTAATTAATCGGTGCTGCCACTATCATTTACGCCGCCCAACACAAGACGTTCATTAGTAAAGGAAATTCTAATAATCAAAGAAGATACTTCAGAATGAACCAAAATCTGCGACGAACCAAAAAAGGGTAAGGAATACGCTCAACAGAAGACTTGAAAAACATCGTAACCTGGCGTATTTTACAACCCATAGAGAAACCGAATGCCACATACGACCAATGGGAGATAGTGTGATTCAACGAAAGTGTCCGTTGATCTGTCTAACATATATAAGTTTGATTTTGGATATTCCATGGATTACAGTGAGTTACTTCAACCCGACTGTTTTGTATATCAGATGGAACGTCCTTAATTATGTGAATCAGTTCACCTAGCCCATCAATAAATATAGGCACCTTAGACTACTCATGAGTAGTCACCTCAACTGGCAAAAATTGTGCCAGACCATTCACATTCACAATCTTCACAATTTACCATCGGTGTTCACCACCAGGAGGGAATATCGTAATGAATAATAATGAAGAATTTCGACTATCACAAACTGAACACTGCTTACAATTGGCGGACGCTTTTACATTTAGACAGACTGTCTCAGGCGAACCGTTCCGAAAAAAACACTAGACTCGTCTTGTTCTTGAAGAATAGAGCTTACGTGTCCGCGATTTTCGGGTGTAAATCTAGTGATCTCTCACTACACGGGTCTACATCGGTGTATCTACACGTTAAGAAACAATGTACTGCGAGGGATGGTCAGATTGTCGGATTGTCTCGAGAGAACATGATGTATGAAAATAGGTCACCGAGCTGGTAAATTTCATATCGGAAATAAAAACCATTTTTCTGGTACATGTGCCGCGACAACCATAAACAGCCCTGAAAAAATACTATTCAGTGGAATCAAAAAGCATCTGAGCCGGAAACCGAATGATTAACAGAAGGCAGTAACGAGGTCAACTGACATGATAAATAAAGTTCAACAAACCGACTCGAAAGAAAAACCAAAGCAAGTCGAGAGCTTGTTAAGTTGTTCAAATTTAGTACAGTCTAGAAAATTCGGGCGGCAGATGATTTCGAGCCCTTGAGAGAAATCACGCGCATTCAGCTAGCTGAGCACACAGCAACACCATCGGAGCTGAGAATGCTCTCTATAAATTTGTGTATGCCTACTATATGCGGAATTGCAACACTGATGGCATGGCTGCTTCATAAATCCTGGCTGGACAGTCGTCCTCTTGGATATGTCGGTGGGTTTCAAAATGTGCGGTAGAACAACTAATGTTTAGACAACGGATTCATTTTCAACAATCCTAGGAAGAAAGAACAGTGAAAACTTCTTGTGTGAATACTGTCAAATCACTAGCTGCCACGTGGCACCTTGTGGTAAGTCATAATTCCATCAGTTCAAATAGGCGTGTGGAAATTGGTTGCGGGCTCGAACCTACGAACTTTAGTTTATAGATCGACATTGTGAACACTGAGCCAATCAAGCAACTGGACAATTAGTCATAAAGTTGAACTGATGAGAAGCGATCGGTTAATGGTTTTCAATCTATTCATATCGTAATAGGTATAGACGGCTACCGATCGGGTGCCGAGTATAGGGAATGGTTAATAGGCATTGCATCTTGAAATCACACTGAGACTGTGGTTAGAGACGTTACGGGGAACAATTGTTAATCAAGTCCAGTGGCTTGAAAGTATTCGTGGTCCGACTGAGTTGACCGTAAAATAAGAACACCTGATGATGAGGGACAGCGAACGTCTTAAGCCCCCCCTCCTTTATTTGTAACTGGTTTGTTTGTTTGCAGGGTATGCACGGCTTGCTGTTAAATAATTGAGGTTAGATGGAGATCACTATAAGTGCATAAAACTCCATTTCTTCTGTTTTATCACAAAACAGTTAGTTTTCTCACGACTTTACATCAGTTAGGCAGTGGCAACCACAGACGCATTAATGTTGATAACAGATAACAGCGCACTGATCTTACTCTTCACACTGAGGGTTAAACACCTGTAGTCTGAATACCAAAAGCGTTGAACAAGATCACATCTTAAAACTCGAGGCATCGTAAATGTTTTAGGTCAACACTGTCTAGGTGATTGGTGTCATGAGGTGGGTGGTGGGCCTTAGTTTTGCCGGTACAAAAATAGGGGAGCAAACTCATTTGGGTGCCGGTTCACGAACTTTTGTGTATAGGTCAATATCGTGGTCAGCTCTACTGCAGACTCGAACAACAAGACTGTGAACAGGGAGGACAAACTGATGAAAAATAAGTAACCGAATCACTCGTGGCACAGTGCTCAAAGTGAATGACCAAGCAATCCATTCAGTAAGTGTGAAATAAACAAGGCAGGTTAGATATTCAACAGACCAACAGCAACAACACGCTAATCGTAGTACTTCTAGAGAAATTGCATGTCAAAACCTGACGTACTTTCCAGTTTCGGTTAATTTATGTGTTCCTATAGAGAACACTGCGGAAGTGTAATAGCCGACCAAACTATTACACTGTGCTAGTAAGCAGTCTGATATCATAAGTGGTGATGATGGTAGACTTTGGCATGAACTTTCATCTAAGTAAGCAGTCTCTGGAGTGAAAAGTAACAGCCTCGCTGGGTCACACTTTATTTCACACTGAGGTTTCGGGTTCCTGATGTGGTCTGGTAGCCCAATTATTGAGTCAACTAACTCCATAACAAAAGCACGTGATGCTTGTATGCGCTGGTCACAGACAAACGAAAGCGCGCATTTTGTATCCCTTTTAGTTTTAATCGGGTAAACCACAGATTAGTCGGATAATTAGATTAGTTTCTGAGCAGACAGAAAAAATATCGATTACTCTAGCTGAATAGCTGCACTAAGTAGTTCTACGTCAGATATCACTTAGAATAACGCGTTGTTTCCAGCAGATCTGAGAGAAGCATTCTACAGTCACAAGAGGATGGTATTCGAGCCAAACAACATGTGACTATATGTGAGCTGAAAAACTAGCAGGAAGCTCGGACCTGTACGGTAGAATGATTTGCGCTTCTCAAACAAACGCTTTAGCCCAAGACCATAAACCAAGAACCAACAGTGAATGTGTGACAGTGATCAAGAGCTGCACTCCTTTTTTCCGACCAACCTTATTTTAATATTTAAGCTGGAAAAAACAACCCTTCAGACCTTCATGTACTAGACTGCCTGCCATCAGTAATTGGTGCCACTACCAAACGGTACAAAATAGCTCGACAGGTTATCGAGATAGGAGATGCATCATATTTTACCAATGTCCAGTTTCTTCGTGATCTTACCAACTGTCTAGTCAGGCTGCATGATCAGGCAGCCGGATCTATAGCCAAGAGATTGGTACTGCGGTGGATGAGATACTGTGTTCACGTCATGGGAAAACAAGAAACGGAACATGCAGTTTCGGTAAAGATAAACGAGAACGAAAGTTATAGACGATGGTGATAAAGAAAAACTAATGACCACTTTCTCAGCATTACCGAATATGGTGATTTGAAGGCCAAAAGCTACAGAGGCATTTTGATAAACATTCACTTGCAACAGTCAACTAGTGACGCCAAACGACATCCACGCCTAGAAAGCATTTCACCTAAGAATTTGTGCACCGCGATAGCATGGAGATTTTGTGTGAAATTTCAAGGTTACAGTTTTTAAGAGTATAGGGTTGAAGTATACATCGAAAAAAGAGGATAAAACGGCGTGATTGCACTGACCAGTTCATGAGAATTCAGCATATTCATCAGACAAGAGAAGCTATGTCTAAGTATGTCGTAATCCGAGGACGTCTCACGCGGTATACGATCGCCAAACATTGCCATTCCCTGCTGCACTAAAAATGTAACAAACTGATAGACGAAGAGTGCTCGATTTCGGGCCCAGTCCGTGTGATGATCGCGGAGTACTTTCAATAGGCAAAGGAGGCAGTCCAACAGGAATTCGCTTCCAAACACGGGATCCACGGGTGATACCGAAGTTACATCAGAGTCATCGCGATCAAGAATTGTTACGGGTCTGGTTGTCAACAGTAGGACAACCAGTCGGGACGAATCGTTGAAAGACGCAGATACGAGGCCAGCGATCGCGTTGCAAATAAGAACCTATAAAAGGTGCATTTCATGGAGAAAGTAGAGAAAAACTTGTCCGGTAAACCCAATACCGAATGCGATTTTTTTTTAATGATCCTAAGTTTAACAGAAGCCCATTTTAGGATAATCGTACAACGGAATATTGTATGGTCTAGTTTGATAAGAAACGCTGTCGTTGGTCCTGGCAGTAGCAAACACTGAATGAAATGATAAATACATAGACAAAAATATCAGTGATGTGGCAGATCTCACTAAAAAAACTGGGATTCGGCTGGATTCAAACCAACGACAGAAACAGAATTCATCGACATGAGGTAAGCGTTCTTCCAGCTGAGCTACGAAGCCACGCTGGGAGTTTCACAGTTGGACTCTCTCAACTGTCTGTGTAATATGAAATCAACCAAACGATTCAGGGAGTTAAATGCCAAGGCAGGATTTTCCAAACAGTTCACGTTGGAATCCACGAGAGTCATTGGTGAACACTGAAATTGTATCACGAATAAGCAACAACCGAGCCCAAATCAGAGATTTAAGAGCTCCCGGTGTGGTCTTGTAGCTCCCCTAATAAGGCGTTCGCCACATTTAAACATACTGTTTCTGGCAGTGGTTCGAATCTAGCCGAAGCTAGGCTTTTTCGCAGTTAGGTTATTTCTAAAGTATGGGAAGAATAAAACAGCGAAAATTTCCAGGGAAGACTCAATAGCCTAACGAATGTGAGCACACCACTAGCTTTGACCCCTTGCCAAGTTCGAAAGTGTCTCTTGCCAGTGATGTGAATAGCTGCGATATCTCTCAACTAACAGGCAGCACTTTCTTACCTCGTTCAGCCGGGCGGCCAAGACAGCAAAAGTTCATGACCGCGTCATCGCCTGGCCATCTTGCTACTTAAGCCCACTGTCACCAGCCGCATTAAAGGTACGCAGGGCGACCGGCACTCCGTTGACGCGCAGAGCAAGCCACGCGAGCAGCACAGACAGTGTAGTTTAATTAGCTCGGATATTAGTCATAAAATCAAAGATTTTCTAAACCCACACCGATGTTCGAATGAGCAAACCATTTGTTACAGGCTAAATAACAGAGATGACAGTGGTCAAATACCGAGAGCCAGTATGAATTCTCTGCACAAACGAATCAGGGTTCTGATACGCAAACCAAATTCGAAGGCGTACACTCATCGGAAGTCATCAGAGTGTTTGATAACCGAAAGTCTTCACAAAACCGTAAACAATGGAAGTATGCAAATGCATCGTATACCTTCGTCAATCTCACAAATACAGCATCTACTTAGGTGGGTGGAGCGATCATTAGCCTTGAATGGCTGATCTTCAATAACACAGAAGTCATGGCAAACCCAATACTGAAACAGTACGTTACACTTCGAAAATACGAGGTGCATACCACATACAACAGTCTTATCAACTAACCGCAAATTAACATCGGCCAAATTACTACCGGTTAGAAGCTCCACTCGGAGATCCACGGAACTTTTGACTGCTAGTGTCAGAATATTATCATCACGTGATTACAGAGGAGCGCACGGATAGGATGCCCGTCGGACGCTACTTAAGGAGGAGAAAGCCACAGGTGGTTCCCACATGAATGTGCACACTGTACTCAACAAAATAAAAGATTTCAACGAACTGAGATAGTTAATTGCAAATTCCTAGGAAAGCTGTACCAGAAGAAAGCACTTAAGAATCATGGTAGATTGAAAGAAACTACAAGCACAAGACAAAAATGTACAACAAAAGCAGCTTATGGGCCATTAGAATGTTGGTTTTGCGTAGAGATGTCATATGTTAAACATCATCACATACAACTTACGTCTCTTATCAAATAAGCAAGCCTCGAACGGATTTCGAAAATATGTCTACCAAAAACAGTACACTGTTATGGCTATTAGAATTTTCTCTCCACGAGTTGAATCGGATAGCATCATTGTTTCCCGAATAGGTTTTAGTTTGAAAACTCGCGGTAAGAACCAAATAAGTGAGCCTAATAAACGAAAACATGCCGATTTTTATACGATAGATTTACAGGCGTGTGGGTGCACACATAAACGACTTACTTTGGTGTACAGATGTTGGCAGGCAACGAGAATGCGCTTTCGAATTACGTGTGTCCCTTTTTCCAGTTTACTCTGTTTCCTATGTCTAGAATGTTGAGGAGAACAAACTGGTAGCGATTCACATTCCGTCACGAAACGCTTGAGACAAGCATGCTCAAGTCTACCACGAAGACCCTGGTCAATAGGTACAATCAAGTCCGAAGGTTTCTTATTGTCTTCCAGGTGCAGATCTTCCATCAGCAACTGGATCAGATGATCCTCTAGAGTGGGAATTACTGGTTCTGATTCGCGAACTGCAGCTGGAGGGATGGCAGTTTGTGAACCAGGTTTCCACTGATCAGTAAGAGATTCTTGCCAAAATATGCTCGGCGAGTCTTCCTTGTCAGCCAGATCACGCTCCATGCGGGTACAGAATGATTCCACAAACGAGTAGGGATGCAGGTTAGCTACCGGCAAACCTTCCGCCGCACCGTTTAATTTATATGACCGGCAGGCCCTGAGGTAAACGTCGAGCAGACCACGTGTCACACCCACCTCTTCAACATGCTCAAACTGGGGATCAACAATGCAGAGAAACAGGACAAAAAATTAGCTTCTGGAAAGAACATGAATAAAACAATGGGAAACTGTTGATCACATGATATTCACCATAGCAACGTTTCGCACATTCTAACCATGCAAAAAATCTAAGTAGTTTAAACACTAAAACAACTATTAACCGGACGGAAACTAACGTCTCAGGCAATCGAAGACTGTAAAACAGATAAGTAATGATAGTCAAAGTGGCTAGACTGTGAGAGCAAGATGTTTCCAAACACAGGATTGTGGATTCTAATCCTTCAGAAAACTGGAGAATGCGATTCCTGTTGCTTCGAACACTATATGGAAAAGGGGTCAGAAACAACCATTTTATTCAGGTTCGGTGAGGCTAAATTTCATCCGTCAGACTTCAAATACAGACCTGTCGTTTCTAGTTGTCCCCAGCCACTTTGGGATATGCTCTTTGATACGATACGATAGACCAATCCGAAGTTATCACTGTTCATTGTTACCAGCAGCTAGCTGTCAGGTCGCCGTCTCTATGTAGCCCGTACTGCTGTTGGGTATGACAAACGCAGATTGGTTGCTAGTAGTCGGAGACCGGTAACGCTTCAATACACTGTACCTCATACAATATCACAGAATTTTAAATTCCCGATACAGCGGCTGTTACACGTTTCTTCGCAGTCGCTGACTAGGAATCACCCAGAAATGCCTCATTACCATGTAATCGTGTTACAAAAATGTATAAAGGCAACAAGTATAATAAAACCCCAATAACAATAAAACAAGGAATCGGACCTACTACACAAAATTCACAGTTACATGTGTGAACAATCAAAGTCCAGGTGTTTATAAATGGTGCACAACATCCAATCATAAGCAGACACCTGAGTTCTATATAGATGTAAGATAGATCATCTCCGTCTTCTTCAACCTCGCTTTCGTAAGAAAGCGGCAATTATTACTTACTTACCCTGGCATCTTCACTCAGTGATTAGATGCGTCGAATAAAACCTCAAGGTGCTACGTGGAGCACAACGGTTAAATAACAGAATAAAACTCCATCAAATGAGCTGTATCGTATTGCCTCACATTATTCGCTTGACGTGATTTCCTCTTAACAATAACTCTGTAAGCAAATAACAGTTAGATACAAGCGTACCATGTTACACTACGACCTCAAAATGAGAGTCTAACTTTCACTAGTGCATATCGTAAAAGCATTTCTAATTAATATAACCAATAGTCAGAGAGTTTGAAAAATTTTACCAACCTAAGTGCAACAACAAAAAGCTTCCTATTTTGGCGGGTACCTTGTTAGTCAGCATAAGTGACAAGCAAGAATCCAACATTCCCTCAGCCTGTTCAAACAATTGCTTCTGGAACGCATGTCGGCCCAGAACAAAATTAAGCGAAAGCGTCACATACGGCTTCGGCAAAACTTCTTCATCACGAGTAGAGATACCATCCTCTCCTGCTTCTTCAGACTTCACATAAGCCGGGGCTCCGAGAGCCGGTGGCAAGCCAGGGCCCACAAGAGGGAAAGCAGCTGGAAACGGCCGGCAAATGCGAACAGCGTCCAGTTGTTGTAGTATACTTGTCAGCTGTGATACGGACTCTTCAACGCGATCCAAAATGACCCCAACCTCAACGCGATTATCGTTAAAAAACGCGGTATCCGGAACTTCTGACAACCCAGCAACCACTGGAGTTAGGTTACGGAATGGTTGGGGCAGCATGCTTGAAAGTAGCGAAACCTGGATTGGAACATCTCAATGATGGGAAACGCGATAAACTCACTTGCAGGCACCAAATATGGTATGACATGACTGCATAGATAGTAGTTGGATAAAGTGTATGCCAGGTAAAGCGAGTATATGGATTAATGATAAAAATGTTTTCCTTGTCTATCGCTTGATCAAATAATGGTTGAAGTATAGGAGAATTTTTTGCTGTGACGTTGACGAGAACTCGATACAAGCGAGCCAGAAGCCTGACGGGAAACTCGTAAGTCACACTGAACAGGTTCAAATTGAACTTGAACACAGCCGCAAGTTGCAACGCTAATGCATTGAGTATTTTGGACTTTCTGTACACGGAACTAGCATCGATTTCAAGATCGAACATTTGCGAATCAGAGGCACTTTTTTGTGTACTAGAATCTAACTCATTCGAACCATCATTCCGATTGACTGTGCTTGTTACCGACTTTCTGTCAGTAATTTCTGCTTGTGACAGAAATTGCTTCAGCAGTGCCAACTTTTGAGCAACCGTCAATGTATCGATTTCCAAAAGTAAATGAGTCGGTCTCACAAGGTAGTACAGCCAATTCCGATCGACATTCACGGATACGGTAGACATTGTGAGCTGAAAGAAAATATATGAAAACGTAAAAAAAGTTCCGATTCATGCAGCTGCTGAAGCGAAAGGGTGGTGACAACTAATAAAGCAAAATGCCAAGGGACAGGAAAGGGACTTGAACAAATACTGTTCGATAAGAATTTAGAAAACTCTTCGAGTACCTTCTTGGGAAGGGGATGCAAGTGGACTTACGCCACCCTGAAAAATAAACAGACATCTCAAAAAGTTGTAATCTAACAGAAATACTTGAATTCACTAGACGGATATATCTGGTTGAACCCGTGACATATCTGCTTCCGTTTTACAAGTAGTCTTGCTTCCGCCACTAGTCGTCCTTGATTCTACGAACACGTTCGGCCGGTTGATGGCGAATACTGCGGAATGACAATCTCTTGTCCGGGTCCAGTGTGGCGACGACAAACGCTGCATTCTTCTCTCGTACCAAGCTGGAGATAGCCACGTTGTTGTCGTCGAACCAGTCCGGACGTTTCTGGCGTTTGAGACCGATCGTCTCGGTGGCTGCTGCCGTGATCTGTTCCTTGAGCTGTTGCCACATACCCTCAGGGGTAGTGGATACAGGAGCGTCTTTCAGACGAGCGGCAATAGTACGCTGAAAAGCAGTCCCAGTCCAGCAATTCTCCAATCGTTTGATAACCAACTTCTAGCGTTGTCCGGAAGACCTACAGACTTGCGTACATGGATAAACAATTTAGTCCTGACCAGCCTATGATCTGTGCTACATTCAGCACCGCGCATCACTCGCGTGATACGCACTTCACTAATGTCGCGCTGCCGCACAATCACGTAGTCAAGCAAATGTTGATGACCACTTCGTGGATGGGTCCACGTCGTGATGTCGCTCGCATCCAGCTGGAATCGGGTGTTCGTGATAGCCAGCTCGTGAGTAGCACACAGGTGGAGCAGACGATCACCGTTCTCGTTGACTGAACCAATTTCGTATGGACCGAGAACTCCTGGATAGGCTACTGTGTCACGCTTAACTCGAGCGTTCAAGTCACCCAGAACAAACAGTCGACTACTCACTGGTGCTTACCAGGATTGTGGCGGATAGCTGATCATAGAACTAGGTCCTTTGTATCATTAGTGTGACACACAGTTGGACCATACAACACTGACAAATGTGGCACACTTACCTCGACCGAGTCGCAGGCGCATAGACAGCATTCGAGGGCTGATGCCGTGCGGTTCGCCTATCATCAAAGCATTGATGTGGTCAGCGACTGCGAAACAGACATCCATGCTCCCGTACGTCGGGTAACCTATCCAGTAGAAGGTGTACCCAGCACCTGCTTCCCGCAACTTACCTTGGTCCGCAAGCCTTGTCTCACTCAAGGCTGCTACGTCGATGCCATAACGACTTTGCTCCATGGCAATCATTGCAGTGCGGTGTTCTGGACGTCCGGTGCTGCACCGATCCAGCAGCGTGCGCACATTCCATGCCCCAAAAGAAGAGCATCTTGCATCCCCGGGCGTGTCTCAGGTTGCTTTACGTGTTATTGAGGCTTGTGTGAGCAATGTCAGTAGAAAGGCGACTCGGTGTCTTGTGCGACTGTCGATTTAGTTTGTCATTTGATTTATTTTATACTGGCATAGTTTATATAGGTTTTTGGATACTGCCAAGATGCCCAGACCTAGACAGGAGAGTGACTTAGGGCCCTCAACCAAAGCCTTTGGCTCAAAAGCCTGTACCGCAAGGCAGCAGGTGACATACACAACCACATAAGCACAACATCGACCATCAGCAACGACCAAATTGCAACAGATACGCTCAGCAGCCACAAACCTATGAAGTCAACACACTCACATAAGACCAATACTACTGCAGAGACGATAACAACATACATACATACAAAATTGACGCAAAATGATCACATCAAGTGGCAACCGTGCCAGTATATATGAGGGGTAAAGGCGAGCGTGTAATCTGAAGAAAGATGTAGAGGGAGAAAAACCACACCGATGTACACAGAGACTGGTAACACAATCGTCGTTGATGTCTATTCGCCGGCCACATCAGACAGCGTCCTCATCCAAAGGTGTTCATTGTCCCTCGGACTCCAGGGAGGAGATTGGAACGCCCTATTGGAACAAACCATAGTATCAGTGTTTTCGTACACTGAACCCAAGTCATAAAGGGCCATCAGTTTTCCGTTTCCAGTCTAACTTATCACTCGCAAACAACATAAGGTGTGGCGAGTGGTGAGTTGGCATTTGTAAGACGTATCTCAGCCAAGGCACGTTTGTCAATCCTGGTGGTTTACTACGTTATATATTTGAAACGTCACAATGAATACCCAGCACCCGGTGTTCGACTCACACTTAACTATATATATATATATATATATATATATATATATATATATGTATGAGGCGAACACCGAGTGCTGGGTATTTATTGTGACGTTTCAAATCTACACTAGGATCCGTTGTCAAACAAAATGATGATGGAAAAATTACACATCGGTTACCGGCTCGTCAGCATGTTTGTCTGTCTATCGCTCGTCTTCGCCGTATTTGTGTGACCAATGGGGTGCAGTGAGTGTGGAGGTTGACGTGTCTGTTGAAAGTGTTGTTAGAGGAGGTTGATTCAGGGACTTGTTCATCTTCCCCTTTTGCTAATCCCGATCACCTTGGCGTCCGCCAGGTTTGACCTCGTGACCTGTGGTTGCGCAGTGTTGTCAAAGGTGTGACTTCTGGTCTGCCCGTCTCAGTGCTAAGTGGTGTTCGTGTAAACGTGTCTTCAACTGTTTACCAGTTTTGCCTACGTAGGCTTGGTCACAGTCTTGGCAGAGAATAGAGTATATTACACCCGCTTGTTCATGCACTTCAAGTGGATCCTTGATTTTGCAAAGCTTATTTCGAAGCTGTTTGTTAGCCTGTGGGCGATTTTGACTTCAGATTTTCCATGATGCGTCCAGTTGCCTCCGAGATTCCGTTTATGTAAAACAAGGTGATGACTTTGTCTCTTGTGTAGTTGGAAACAACAGTCGGGTTCTAGTGCAACCGTTTACGAATGGTCTGGTGTAGCCGTTTAACGTGAATAACTTAATACAGATGTTCCCTTCCATTTTTGTAATTCAAGTGTACTGCGGTGGGTGACTACTCGACAAAATAAGGTTTGTTGTATAACAGGCAGTTTCGTTGTGAGTAGTATACTACTCACAAGCGACATTCGGGAACAAAGGGCAAGCCCCAACGCCAGGAAGACGACGGACCAGAAGTGACTATTGGAATAGTGTGTACGCGCTATGGGAGAAGTGCCACCAGGGCGAATGACAACGTACTGCCACCCAATGTATGTGAACGCACATCAGCCGTGCAAATGAGTGTACACGTTTGTGGTCCCATGTTTAACATGACCTGTACGGGAGTTCGTGCAATAAACGAATTTGCTGGTCAAGCGTCTTTGCAGTCACAACAGGTTCACACACAACTTTTTGCGATTGGACAGTTACTACTGAAAGACAGCGTAATGTCGGCAGTTGGTTTGCGACATACGGTCGTCCGTATGGTTCTACTAAGTTGTCTTAGTAATAGTGCATCCATAAATGGCATTGATGCGTTGGTTTCCATTGCCTTGGTGAAGTGAAGTTCTGTTGATACCTTATTGATGAGATCATGAAAAATATCGATCTCCGCACGCTTAATGATAAACGTATCATCCACTTATCGTAGCTATAATGTCGGACGGCACTTCTGGAACTTAGTTCTTTCAAGGACTTGCAATAACGACTTCGGTAAGCCGTCCTGACAACAGCAATTTCACTGGTGATCCTTGCTGTTTGTTGATGATAATAATAATAATATATTGTATCTTCAAACTGTAAGTAGGTTTCCATGCAGTTGTGCTGGATCTACGGCGTCAACGATAGAAAGCTTGGTGTGTTCTTGTCATTGCACATTATCCCAGCAGCATATTGGCTAACGCGTTTGACGCCAGTTTATTCGGAATGCAAGTGAATAGCGAGCGAACTTCGGACAATCCCACTCATCATCATCATCATCATCATCATCATCATCATCATCATCATCATCAGAGACAGCAAGACACCGTGTGGCTCTCACTATGCTTAAATGCCAAAAACCCATGAAGAAAAGCGAACCTTGTACAAAAAAGGAAGAAAAAGAAGGGAAGGGACCTAGCTACTAAAAATGGCTTCATCTATATTCGAACATTCAACATCAAGGTGCCTACATCTTGTTGAGGAATTCGGGGGCATTGCGTGTGTATGAGAGACTATTTGTGAGTATCGGTTGAATTAGCTTGCAAAGGAATCTTGATGACTTATAAGTCGAAGCTGCCCTGGTTGAAACGACCGGTCTCAGGAGTATGTTGCCTGTGAATTTTAGGCAGTCCGTAGAATCTCGGGGTGGAATTCTCGGTAGGTTTGAGTTCCCTCAGATGCCGTCACTGGTTTTGTTTTGCTTTTTTAAAGTCAACGGTTTTCTGTTTAGTTTGTTCCCTTAAGGGTTTTATTAGATCCTGCCGTGCATATAGTTTCGCATAGACGGTTGGATCCATTGAACAAGTCTTGAGCGTTTGAAACGTAGTCACTTCTGTATGGTAAGACAATAGCGTTTCCCTCGTCATATGGTAGGACAACGGCACTTTTACTGCTCATCGACGACTTCAGAGCAGACTTCCCTTTGACAGTAGGGATTCCCTTGGTCTTTGTGATCTGAGCATACCGGTCACTGCTGCCCTAGTTTGTTGGCGGTCGTTGTCATCCAATAGATGTCTCTGTAATCCGGCTTCAAATGATGCGACGAAGTCAGCAATCGGAGCGTCCTCGATGTTAAAATTAAGGCCTTTCAGAAGAACCGCTCTCTCGTCATTCGTCAATTGGTGATTGGACAATTTATGGATCCGCTCAGTTGCAGGTTGTACTGGACTATATGTTCAACTTCGTCCGTCGCCTAAAGCAACTGTGGCAGGTTGCAGTTGCTGTCGCTTCTAGTAGTAAGGACGTTACTGTGTCCCCGGAAAGACAATTACATTTGCCCTCAAGAATAATTAACTTCTGACAGTATAAATTAAGTCCTCTATGGGCGCCATTTATTAATTCTCATCTCATTTGAATATATATACGATGTTCTAGGCACACCGATGGTCGAAAATGGACATACTGTGAACATGTTCCACGTGAATGGATCGGGTTTCAGAACCGTCTCGAAGCTGAATGCTTGCGAGCAGTTTCACACCGTCAAATTCGCGGCCTGTCAGGCCATAATTAAGGATATCGTTCTCTGCGAAGTTAAACAGGAAAGGTGAGACTGGACACGTTTGTCGTACCCCACTTGAGATGTTAAGGTCGGTGACACTCTGCCACAAGCCCCAACTCGGCTCCAGATCTCAGTAAATTGTTTTCAGTATGACAATATACTTCTGGGGCATACCCTACTTCAATAGGCAGTCCTAGAGTAAATTTGTGTCAAATGAATCAAAAGCCCCTCTGATGTACAAAAACGCTGCAGTTACCGGCTTTCCATCGGAATAATGCGGCATGAAGATGTGAACGATGCAGATATAGTCAGGGCGGAGTCCACCTTGCCCCTTATGAGTACGTTCGCGCGTTTTTTAGTCTACGGAGTACAATGGCTGCAACTAAATTCGACGCAACAGGCATGATCTTAAACCATCCGTAACTTACACACGATGTGTGTAAGCTCAGTACATGCGTAAACGAGTGGGCTAGCTCAGCGTCATTGGGCGCGTCTTCAAGTTGCGGATTTGGGAACAGGCTTCCACATGAAAGCTGACAGAAATAAGGGGGTTCTCCCGATGAACAAACAGTTGCAGAAGATGAACGGCAGTAATCATCATTATCATCATAGACAGCAATACATCAGTGGTTCACACTGATGCTTAACTGCCACACAACCACGAGAAAAAAACCTATATAGGAAGAAGAAAAAGAAGAGGAGGGAAAGGGGACCTAACTACTAAAAATAGCTACGTCTATATTCAACATACATCAAGGCGCCTACACCTTGCAAACAAAAACAACCGAGCTGTAAGTGAAAGTAAGGCGTCATCAGCAAGACAGCTTCCTTACGGCTTTCACTGCCCGCATCATTAAGTGCACTCACTTCACAGACAACTCGGACAAACAACGACAACATTCACGCCACTGAGCTCGATTAGCCGCCATCTCACCTAACGTCTCAAGCCACCGACTCTGTGAGTCGCGAGGGCCCCAGCCCGGGAGACGAACCCGACCTACAGTGACCAACCCCTTCGTAAACGATTTCATTTGTCTACGCCAGGTCATCATCTGTCCACCTCGCACCTTGCGCCAGTCGGCCGCAGCGTCGGCAAACAGTGCTCGGTGTGGCAAACGACTAGCTGGCATCCTTAGTACATGACCTAACCATCTAAGTCTGTGCAAATGTAGCGACTGAACAAAAGAACTCGTTTGACAATCAGTGCCAAACACCCGCTTCCTAACCTCCTCGTTGCTTACTCGCTGGTGCCACCCGATACGAGCGATTGAACGCAGACATCGGTGGTCAAATACCTGAAGACGGTTCACGTCCTCTACCCTGAGCGGCCACGTTTCGCTGCCGTAAAGTAATACAGCCCTCACTGTTGTCTGATATACGCGACCCTTAAGCTTCAGAGAAATACCTCTGTCGCCATAGGTGTCTCAGATTAGCGAACACCGCCCTAGCCTTGGAAATACGCGCTTCTATTTCATTCCCTACACCTCCGCCGCCGTCGCTGATGCAGCTTCCCAGGTATACAAACCGGTCAACAACCTCCATGACTTCATTATCTAACATTAAATCTACGTACTCACAGCAATCTTGCAGAAGCACTTTGCATTTTGAGGCTGCAAAGCGCATTCCGAAGTACTTAGCAGAACGCGAAATAGCGTTTAGCGTTGTTTGTGCCGCTTGAAAGTTGTCAAACAGCAACACCTTGTCGTCAGCATAATCAAGATCAGTCAGTCTTTCACCAGGTAGGAGGTCCACGCCGGCATCATTTGAGTGCCGCAGACAGTCCTCCATTATTTCGTCTATGACGAAATTGAACAAAAATGGTGAAAGGGGACAGCCTTGACGTACGCCGCTCCTGGTGCTGAAACTGTCAGATACTTCGCCGTAAACCCTAACCTGAGCTGAAGTATGGGAATAAAGCGCCGACAGCGCGGTACACCCTGTGTTTAAGCGACTCTAAAAGTGTAGATCGGTCCACCGAATCAAACGCACCTTTATAGTCGAGGAATACGGCGATTGTTGGCCGGCGGTACACATGACGCTGCTCCAGAATTTGACGAAGGGTAAAAATGTGATCTATACAACCCTGCCTGTTCTTCCTTAATGTTTTCCTCCCGAACTGCAGTGAGTCGACGAAGTATAATTGATGCTAGAACCCTTGAAATGACTGGGTCAAACTAATCCCTCTATGGTTTTCGCAAGAGCCCCGGGCTCCTTTCTTAAATATGGGAACTATTATCGAGTGACCCCAGCACGGAGGGATGGTCTCCGTCGTCCACACAAGTTGAAACAACTGAGTCAAGGCCTCTACTAACGCCTCTCCACCTTCTTTGAAAAGTGCCGGCACGAGATCATCTGGACCAGCAGCCCTATTACGATTGAGAGCCGAAAGGCAATTGCGAACCTCAGTCTCAGTGGGTGGTTCCAAATCTACTGACCAGGGTAACACAACAGAAGCAGAGGGCCAGCTAAATTGACCATCGAAGTGTTTCGCCCAACGCCCGGCGTACATGGGATATACAGAGCCGCTGAAGTTTGAAAATTAGTTTTCGTTTATGTGAGTTAAGTCCTGCGGCGGTTGTGATGTTCAGACCCTAACCTCCCAGCAAATCTAAAGGTTTTATTCTCAGGGATTTCCACACCCCACCAGAAGAGGCACTCATCGATTTTTGCTTTTAGCTTTCAGAATGGAGCATGAGGTTCCAGGAATACAGATACCAGCGCACTGGTCGTCCGGTAATCACGCCTTATCAAAATCTGAGTGGATGAGGTTTCTCGCCTAATCCACGAGCGAAAGAAAGGAAGCACTCTTCCTCCACGAGGCTTAAGGTACTTGAAGAAACGTTTCAAGTTCATGAAAGCACTGTCAACTGTCTCCTTCTCATACCGGAAGCTGATGGCCCCGAGAGATTGCATGCAAGCACTCTGGGCTGTCCTTGTAAATCCCAAAAGTGCTGATCGACAGAACACCGACGTATACTCTACAAATACTAGCTCGTTTTCAAAACACCTTCACATCTCAGTCAATCCATGGAGAAATTTCAGTTAAGCGTTTAGCAAGAAAAGGGGGTATGTATAGTGCAGACATGAACAAAGTGTGGTCGTGGGGCTCTTGCGAAGCAATCTCCGTAGAACTGAAGAACAAACAGCGGCGTTCATATCACCGAGATCCACCTTCCATATGTCAGGAGAACAGCGTTGATTATTGCACCTATTCTTAACTACACACAACAGCGGACCAACACGACGATATGATCGCCCAATCCTAGCGCTTGTTGAAAAAACAAATCACATACGCAAGGTCTAACGCTGACAGGGTTTGATCCGCTACAAACCTAGTTGGTTGATCAACAAACTGCCTCGGTGGTACTTAAAGAGTAAGATCTAGATCACTTGCGCAGCTTCTAGCTGATCAGGGAGAGAAATTCCAGAATATCTCCGGTATGCTGAAGTCCCCTAGGATCAGATATCTGTTTGACGTATGCTTATGTATGAACTGCAGAACATCAGAAATAGGACTGGACCTTCTGTAGACGGTGGTCACTATCACCAGTCCTCCAGAACGCATGTTTCACGCCACAGCCAAAAAGCTCCACGGCCCTTTAGAAGAACTGAACAAGTCGGCTCCCGTCATATGAAGATCATTATTAACCTACACAACAACACCGTCTCCTTAATGTTGAGGTATCCCAGCAGGTCCGAATAGTGTATAATGTTACAAGCAGGTAGTTGTCGTGTACATCTGGCGACATCCACGGTTTAGGAAAGGAAACGACTTCCAGTTGAAGGGCAGTAGCAAGTGGCTGCACCTCGTGCAGTTCACCCTACAGACTATGTACGCTGCTAGCGAGTACCTGGAGAAAACCTAGAACCACGACTCCGGGTTCATGAGCAAGCAACAGTGGGCTTAAAAGGACAGAATAAGACTATCGGTGAACCACCCTAAAACCCACAAGCTTCA
>LOND01000383.1:5550-16212 GCA_014220965.1 Paragonimus kellicotti
ATCTCAGTGAACCGTCGTCTGTATGCCGTTAGACTCAACATTCCAGTCAGTCTGTCGACACAGACCAGACAGACGTTGACTGCATGTCCTGTTCGCTTACGCTCCGACAAACAATAGCTCAGATGCTGCCAAGAACGTCTTATGCGATTCCATCTTTGATTTTTCGAGGTAACCTAAGGACTCGGACATTGTTATGCTTGTTGGGGGTATGAACGTACAACTTAGTCATATTACTCGAGAGGAGAAGCGGCTAGATGATGCTTGCTGTCCACTAGTAGCTCACTGACAATGGCGATCAACCATTACATTACTATTACCTTACAATGTATCTTGGAAATCGGCACTCATAGGCAGCCGACGGTCTTGGTCTTTTGGACCTGAAAGCTGCTTTCGATTCAGTTGCTCGTAACGTTCTCTGGAACTGTCTTCTTCGCAAGGGAGTACCAGGGAAATACGTGAATCTGTTGAGATCACTGTATGCTCACTCTGCAAGCAGGGTGAGAGTTTATGGACAACTGTCTCGGGCGTTCATCACTTCTAGTGGTGTTCGTCAAGGGTGTCCGATTTCCCCTTCTTGTTCAATTTTGTCATGGACGACATTCTGGAGGGTGCGCTTGAGGAGTCCAGTGAACTTGGTGTTGAGCTTCTTCCTGGCGCTCGGTTGACCGACCGATCTGGAGTATGCGGACGACATTGTCTTACTTAGCCCCTCTGCCGAAGACATGCAGACCATGCTGAACAAGGTGAGTGACCGGGCTGGTTTGTATGGAATGCGCTTCGCACCTTCAAAGTGCAAAGTGTTACTTCAAGACTGGGGCATTTCCACTCCTACTTTCTTTATTGCAGGTAATCCGCTTGAGACTGTGGACAGTTTCACCTACTTGGGTAGCATTATCTCGTCAGCTTGTAATATTGCTGATGAGATATCAACGAGGATAGCAAAGACGAGTTGCCTTTGCCAACCTGCGTCATCTGTGGCGTCGAAAAGACGTTCGATTGTCGCTGAAAGGAAGAGTATATAATGCTTGTGTACGTTCTGTTTTGCTCTATGGTTCGGAGACGTGGCCTGTTCGCAAGGAAAGATATCAACAAGCTTGCTGTATTTGACCATCGTTGTCTCCGCCAAATAGCCCACATTAAGTGGACTGATCGCGTGAGCAATGTGGCAGTTCGCCGGCGCGTATTCCGGAACGCTCGGGATGCGCGATCAATTGGTCAACTACTCACGTTGCACAGCCTGCGATGGTTAGGTCACGTACTCCGTATGCCAGCTGAGCGTTTACCGTACCGGGCATTATATACTGAGACCACCAACAGTTGGGTGAAACCACATGGTGGTCAAGCAACAACGTGGTCACGAAATATGAAGACCCTGACTGCTCCACTGAGCAAAGTGGGTAGGTGTCGCCTGCCTGGATGGGGTCCTCGTGATCACTCAAACCGCTGGTTAGAGACGCTATCCGAGATGGCGGCGTGTCGCAGTCAATGGCGTACCTGCATCCATACCATTTCTAGTTCTTTTGCTTAGACTTCTATTAATTTCAACCTTCTTAGTAACGTTTCTTCTAGGATATTCCACGTCACTGTTGAGGTGAGCGGCAGCCCGAGCCACAGTACCTTTGGTCAGGCTCATGGCTGCTATGATGATGATGACCCCACATACTTGATGAACTTCAGAAATTTCTCCACAGCAAAGAAATAGCAATCAGGGAAACCACATCATACAATCCATTCGCCAACAGTCGGCTTGAATTCCACTCTTTTGAAAGCAAATAGCTCACGTTTTAGTAGTCGCTAACGGTAGGCATAAAAGAGAAATGGCCGCCGACTACGGCCTAGGGATCAACAACTCTCTTAGATGTCTATCCATTACCGAATCTGACGAGATGATCGAACGTATCGACACGTACAACACACACGGCACTCTGGATCTCAGAAGTGCTTATCAGCAAATCCATATTCAGGATGAAGACAAGTTCTCGATGACTTTTGAAGTCTGCGGACGTCTGTGTGAATTTCGTCGGATTCCATTTGGTGTGACGAACGGCATCTCACGCTTCCAACGGACTACTGATAGATAACAACGTGCGAACGATTAAAAACGGTAATGTTGTCCCATTAAATGGAATTTTGACACTTTGTGAAGTTGAGAAAGTCGTGACCACGAAAAACGTCTGCACACAAATGGGATAAAACTCACAATTTAACTCTCTCATACACAGCATCTTTATACCTCATCGAACGCCAAGACATGACCTCGCGTGTCACTTGTCACGGAGATAAAGGTCATTGTCAACTTACTGCGGGATTATTGAACTTTCCTGTTGTTCTGAAAACACTACGGAAGACGTTACGTATCTTTCAGAACTGCCAGTGTTTATCCAAGCTTGTAAGCGAGTTCCGTTTATTTCGATATCAACCACGACAATCCGGAACCGCCTCTGACGTTAAAATCAAAATGGATGGGCAGGTAATAGCAATGCAACGCTGTCTTTTCTGTGCGACCAGGCAAATCTCTTGAAAGTGCTCCTTCTTTACATATCAATTGCACAACGTATCCCGAGCAAGGCACTTCGAACGAGGGTGTTCGTCATACCCACCGTAAAAGTGTTTGCCGGTAAATGAGCTAGAGGTTGTTACATCAGACATTTTAGCAGAGCTGGGCGAATTTCTCAAGATCTCTGTTGCAATCGTGTAGATGTTAATCAGAGCAGATTAGTATAATTGAGATTGCTTTTCTGCCAGTTCAAGTGATCTAGCCTGATCAGTAACGGTCTGAAAATTCAACGCTTACTGTCGCAACAGTCTCTATCGCATGTTACCAGAGAGCAGACCACTTATACAAGCATCTCTGATTACATTCTATCAATTTTTTTTCGGCTGTAGTGGCCTTAAAGTTTCCTTCTTTTGCAGACGACCTTAGTCTTTGCAGCAAAACTGGTCCAGTGTCTTCCCACCCTCCTGTCTACAAGTCGCTAACAGATGAGCGAACATTTCGTTTTTCGGTTTCATATATGGGGACCTGGTAGTATGAAGACTGCATCGTCATAACTGTCGTATTCGGAGAGATATTCGTCGGACAGAGGACAAAGATGTCGTGATCATGTGGTCAGTTTTTTGAAGTGGATGTTCAGGATAACAAAGAAATTAGGTGGTGTGCCAAAACAGTTATTCATTATTAGAAGCGGTAAATGCGTTGGGTCGCATCGGTTCACTGAGATTCAGTCGAGTAGGCTTTGTACTGCCTTGGGGCTCACCACAATCCACAGGCTAGTCTGATCACGAGAGTCGGCTTCATCGTCACCAGAGATTTTGAGAAGGCACCGTTGACCCGTAGCATCAGCTAGGGCACGTTCAATTTAATGACAACGCTACGGTCGTGAGGGCGCGCTTTCGGAACACAGCATATCCAGTCCCAGACTCAAGGGAATACTGGCCGGAGCAGCTTAGCGAAATTAGTTGGAGGGTGAACAGGTTAAATGAGCTCATGTTTGCCGGTTCTATTGGCTTCAAGAAAGGGAAATTAGCAGCAGAGGAAAACGGAGAAAATGGGTAAAGTGCTCCGTCAGGGAAACGATAAATTCTGAAATTTCTCGGTCGTTAACTCCACAGAAGGGGGCTGATTTGAAGGACACCACCTCGAATGCCTGACTAAGAAGTCTAATCCGCGAGACACCGGGAGATACGGGTTTCTTGAAGCATCTCATCTGCTGTCTTCAACCCAAACGGCTGAAATGTGGGGCTACAGGAAATAGGGCGTTTTGAGAGTGGGGCTACTCAGAGTTAATGACTCATCAATCTGACTCTCCTAGTAGCGAGAGGTTTGCCTAATCAGTGGGCACAACCTGAATGACCTAAACAAAGGATCGCCATTCAGCATATAGTTGGTTTGTGTCCGACCACCCTTATAGACTGTTCCTTCAGTTACTCCCCTGTACAGTAAAACCGGACAGTAGTCCGTAAGTGAACATTTACGTCGTTCTATGATCCAGTTCTGCGTATTTACATCAGCGAACGACGACCCCTATTTTCCCCAATGGCCTTCTAGAGAAACTCTGTAACGACCTCTTAGAATGGCAATTTCGCAATTTCGTTGCACGACTTGATACCTCTCTCGATGAGATGTGTGTTTAGAACAATTGTGTGCTGCTTCCGGTACGGAAATTTCATACTTATCCTTTCTGTGCCGGAGGATAGTTGGCTGCATATTCCAGTTACTTTGATAGTGTTAATATAAAGTATTGCGCTGCTAGTCCATCTCTGTAATATCGCCATTTGGAAACCATCAATCTCGGAATGAAACGAAGTAGAATGGTTTCCACATTGGTTCAGTATCGCAGAAACAATGCACACTACAGTTGCAGGATTCCAGTGCAAAGCCTTAGCGCTTTGTTTCTACTGTTTAGTTTGGTATTCTTCAGTTCACACGATTTGTGGCGAATAATAATGATGTCCAGTTTCGTGCACTTGTGAGGTCAGAAGATCCCATCGCGCTGCAACAGCTGGAGAAGACAACTGATTCACTTCAGTTTGACTAAGAGAATCTGTAATGCGTGACGTGTTTGCAAAACCGTTAGCTAATGTGGCATGTTCATCGAATGACTACAGGTTCACTGCCATGGCTAATGTAACCATAAACCTTATCCAGACTCATAACTGTCGGAACACAGCTTGTGTCCAAAAAAGGAAAGATAAAATAAACAAATGAATACATCGGGAGGGAAGATTGGGTAGAGAAAACGAACATAATGGGATAAAATTAAAACAAAGTCAACATACTGATACAGATTCATTATCACACGAAGGTAGGCAATATTCTAATACTAGGAGAAAAAAACGAAACATCACGCCCTGCTGACTCAGAAAAGCTTTAAATAAATTCCGGGAACAACAACAACCAACTCATCAGGAAGATATTTAGGCATTCACTGTGGTGGCCGTCACCACTGTGGGCAGCAGTTTACTTCGGGAGTTTGCTATCCGACATGAGAAAGGCTGTGCCCGGATAGCTGTTCTCGGTCGCTCCTTAGCAAGCTTCATTTCATGTCACTGAAGCGCCCAATATCCACTGGGAACCAGCAGGTCATTCGTTGCGTCCGAGAACCCCCTCGAGAACCTAAATGTCTCAATCAGAACGTCCCTTCTGCATTTTCTTTCGAGTGAAGGGAGACTGTTTTTCCAATCTGCTGGGATAATCCATTCCTTTGGGCTTTCCAAAGATCTTTATGAATCTTCGTTGTACTACGCTTAGTACCTGCATATTGTTTGTAAGATGGGGGAGTCCACGACTGTATGTAATATTCTGGATGTGACCGGAAATACGCCTTAGACAGAAGAATCAGCACTTCCAGTTCTCGTGATGCGACAGTCCTCTTGAGCCGCTACAACGCCCGGTTTATTTCTCGAGCAGCTGTTACGCACTGGGTTGCGGTCTTAAAGTTTGAGCTCACCGAGATTATTAAGTCTTTAATCTTCAACACGTTTATATCAACACTGTTTCCAACTCTCCCTATGAGTCTAGTTGTCCATGCAGTGTCAACTTACAATAGCTGTCTACACTTATCAGCATTTAGTGGTAGTTCCCACTCGTCAGTCTACTTATACAGTCCATCCAAATCTTGTTGCAAGAAAGTCTCTGGAGGATAACTAACAATGTTCACATCACTCGCAAGTAAATAACATGCACAGCTAAGTTTGCTAGCTGATTGATTTATACACACCAGCAAAAAAACGACCCAAAACTGATCTCTGGGGAACTCCACCTCTGGCGAGCGCCACACTTAACTAACACCTCTTTACTTGCACATAAAAAAATCTGTCACAAAGATGCACCTCGACCCATTTAATTATATCTGAGGTTATGTTGCACGCTCCTAGTTTCAGAAAAATTAAGCAATGATTAACGGTCAAAAGCTACCCTAAAATCTAGGTAACGTACTTCGACCCGTTCGCCCAGGTCTAATTGTCGAGCTATTTCGTCCAAGAAAAGCAACGAATATGTCAGGCAAGATATTCGCTTCACGAAGGCACGTTTTTACATAAAGAAAACTTCGTTTGGTAATATGTTGCGCCACCTTGTCCCAAATAATCTTTTCCATGATGTTTAACAATGCTCATGTGAGGCTTACGGGCCGACAATTCGAGACATCCTCTCTGCTGTCCCCCTTGTGAATTGGGGTGACTTGGGCCAGATTCCAATCCTCTGGTATCTGATTCATGGACAAAGCAAATAATCTAGCAAGTGAGTATTCCAAGACTCCCGACAGTGGTTGCAAGATAGCAGGATGGATGTCATTCGGCCAAGCTGCCTGATTTTTGTTCAAATTCAGTAACTGCTTTCTCACTTGACAAGTTAAGACAGATAACTCCGGTATTATTAGCGAATCAGTTCCTATTTTAATTGCAAGTAATTTTCCCGAAATCCCTGGTATGTATCTTAGCAAAAACCGGAGAAGGCTTTCTACTTTCGCCCCGTTCGTCGCCGAATTTTCCCCTAGTTTATTTTTGACAAACCCCACAGCCAACCGTAAGGATGCCATAGCTTGTAATACGCCTTTGCATCGGATATGGCCAGCTCAGCCAAAGTGCTTTCATATTCCACACGGCATTCCATTTGCACTCGGCTAACTGTACGTCTCGTTTGTTTATATTTCAGGAACCTTTGGTGCTCCCCGATTAGCTTAACTGGCTGTCAGACTCCAGTTTTAGCTTTACGAGTCCTAACGGCCTTCTTTTAACACCGCGGCGATGAACCACGAGGTTTGACTTTTCCTAGAAAAATGAATTCGCTAACCGGACTTGCTTTAATTCTGTCAGCCAGCATCCAAGTTCAAATCGTCTTCGGCCTCTTCATCATCATCATCATCATCATAGACAGCAATACATCAGTGGTTCACACTGATGCTTGACTGCCACACAACCACGAAGAAAAAAAAAGAAAAAAAATTATATAGGAAGAAAGAAGAAAACAGAGGGGAGGGGAAGTGGACCTAACTACTAAAAATAGCTACGTCTATATTCAAACATACATCAAGGCGCCTACACCTTGCAAACAAACAACCGAGCTGTAAGTGAAAGTAAGGCGTCATCAGCAAGACAGCTTCCTTACGGCTTTCACTGCCCCGCATCATTAAGTGCACTCACTTCACAGACAACTCGGACAAACAACGACAGCATTCACGCCACTGAGCTCGATTAGCCGCCATCTCACCTAACGTCTCAAGCCACCGACTCTGTGAGTCGCGAGGGCCCCAGCCCGGGAGACGAACCCGACCTACAGTGACCAACCCTTCGTAAACGATTTCATTTGTCTACGCCAGGTCATCATCTGTCCACCTCGCACCTTGCGCCAGTCGGCCGCAGCGTCGGCAAACAGTGCTCGGTGTGGCAAACGACTAGCTGGCATCCTTAGTACATGACCCAACCATCTAAGTCTGTGCAAATGTAGCGACTGAACAAAAGAACTCGTTTGACAATCAGTGCCAAACACCCGCTTCCTAACCTCCTCGTTGCTTACTCGCTGGTGCCACCCGATACGAGCGATTGAACGCAGACATCGGTGGTCAAATACCTGGAGACGGTTCACGTCCTCTACCCTGAGTGGCCACGTTTCGCTGCCGTAAAGTAATACGGCCCTCACTGTTGTTTGATATACGCGACCCTTAAGCTTTAGGGAAATACCTCTCTGTCGCCATAGGTGTCTTAGATTAGCGAACACCGCCTTAGCCTTGGAAATACGCGCTTCTATTTCATTCTCTACATCTCTGCCGCCACCACTGATGTAGCTTCCCAAGTATACAAACCATAACTTAAACCATAACTTCATTATCTAACATTAAATCTACGTAATCACAACAATCTTGCAGAAGCACTTTGCATTTTGAGGCTGCAAAGCGCATTCCGAAGTACTTAGCAGAACGCGAAATAGCGTCCAGTGTTGTTTGTGCCGCTTGAAAGTTGTCAAACAGCAATACCTTATCGTCAGCATAATCAAGATCAGTCAGTCTTTCACCAGGTAGGAGGTCCACGCCGGCATCATGTTGAGTGCCGCAGACAGTCCTCCATTATTTCGTCTATGACGAAATTGAACAAAAATGGTGAAAGGGACAGCCTTGACGTACGCCGCTCCTGGTGCTGAAACTGTCAGACAGTAGGTGGTGTGCTTTTTCCATCAGGTCACGAACTACCATCATCCTATAACTGCGATGCCACTTGTTCTGTGGTTGCGAAATTTGGGTTGCTAAGACAAACTTACTGAGCGCACGATCGCTCCTACCCAAAAGTGCATTAATCTCCAGGTTATCGACATTATTGCAGCCCTAGGTGATCACCAGGTTTAGTACAACCGGTAACTGTCCAGGCCTCCAGAGTGTGAGTCGACCAAGATGCTGCTGTTCCAGCGTGAATTAGTCTGAATAAGCTCCCTCTAAAAGATCCTTTCGATGCACTCTGATCAATCCAATCAACCTCTGGTGCACTGAAACCGTCTTGCACAAGGATTTTACTAGTGTTGGTAGCCTGCTCCTCAAAGAACGTAACCAGTTGTGCGTTTCAAGTTCTGTTATCGAGGAACTCTTGTGTACACACGCAGTAAGTAAGGAAAACCGTAATGTTCCAATAAAACAGCTGACTACCTGTGCTTTGGATATAACCTGTTCATTACCACATCGCTGTGCATATTGTTGAGCTATCAAAAAAATGCCGCCCTCAATCCTACTATGTTGTCTGTCTGCGCGATAGCAGCAATATTCCAACAGGCTCGCGATCAACATTTCCGATCCAAGTCATATCTCAGTAACTGCAATGATAGCTAATCATGTTGTGGCAGTCTTAAGCTTATTCCAATTGTTTCCAACACTACATGCACTTGTATAAGCCACAATCATCCCTGCTCCTCTAAGCGTAGATATATCTGTTTTATAGCTACTTGGAAGGATAAGCACGGTCTCTAAGCCCGAGCACGTTGTCCGTTTTTCCGTCCAAAGAGGCCTTTGCCATTGGCAGGCCTCTATTTGCCGTTTCAGGCTGCGTCTGTGGAGGAGTACTTATCCCGGAAGCTACGCGTTTTCTTTGGAGAAAATTGCTAATAAATCGTGACACCGTCTTGCTGACTGTTTTTGTCGTTGTCTTAAACTACCCATGTACACTCAATTCACTTGGAGACACTCGATTCACTTGTATCTTAGGTGTTTCACTGGAGCTGATTTTCGGTCGAACATCTACCGTTGACCTCTGACTGTAATTGAGTACCACTGTGTTAGGATCTAAATCGAGTCATGCAGTAGTACAATATAACGTATACAGTAGAAAACGGATTCGAATACAATGTAACCCAAAAAATTCAATAGTTAATAAATCGGTATGTTATTCGATAACGGATAACAGTAGTCGTATATAATTTTTCGATGCGCAAGGCATCCAATGAGGACAAAAAATATAGTCAGACAATGACAGCGAGAAAACTTTGAAATAACTCGATTACCCCGCCGAAACAAAAGCGACGCTAACTGACATGTACTCAAACAGTTATGTGAAGGTTCTAGTGATTGTTTTTTTGCCATCGTCTCTCCTGCTCACATAGTTCGTCTCGGCAAACCAGACGGGCTTTGAAATCGACAAATGCAATCCGAGAAATCCGTAAATCTTTCTTCAAGTGGGACAGTCAGATTTAAATGCTCTTCTCTGACATTCCGGTGGGAATATTCTGAAAGCCTGATTAACCACAGGTACTACGTTCTGCGCAAATTAAACTTGAACGAGTGCATTCCCGAAAGCTTGAACATCCCGTTAAATATTGTTTTAGCGGGATGTTCAAATTTTCGTGGGTGGTTTTTGTTTTGTGAGTCTGCCGGCGGTCAAGAGGGTTTCACGGCTTGAAAAACGGTACGGTGCTCATGCCTCAGGATATACTATACGTAGACCAATGTTAGTGTAATTTGTGATTCCACGACTTAGGGATAGAATCTTAGCAACCACTGTGACCATCCGGAATGCTACTCGAGGGCGAAGTGCAGAGAATTTTGCGACCAGGCGCAACAGTCAGAGGTCAACGGTAGATGTTCGACCGAAAATCAGCTCCAGTGAAACACCTAAGATACAAGTGAATCGGAGTGTCTCCAAGTGAATTGAGTGTACATGGGTAGTTTAAGACAACGACACCGGAGACAACGGAGTCGGAACGACTCCGGCCTGGCCAGACGCGCAGTCGGCCACGGCAAAAATTTGCCAGCCGGTTATTAACTGCATCGTATGGCTCCAACATTCGCTAAAGCGACATTTTACAACAAATTCAATGGTTTCCCACCTCCCTTATGTATCTAAACAACACGATACGACCTTCTTAGTCTCCGCGCAAACCGCGCTGAAGGGAGAATACACGCGCGTCAGCACTGCACCCCAACGAACGCAAAAAGGATAATTTACAGAACAGGGAAATATATTTTGTACAATGAGTAAACAACGTAAGCTTCTCCTCCACACTTCCAGGTCCACCGTATGTTCTGCTGACCATTGCAATGGTTTCTTTCATCATGACTTCATGGAAAAACAAGTTCTAAGTACGCGTTACAAAGTGGAATATCTCGGCTATTAAAAAAGATACATCAATAGTTTATTTCGACAATCTGGTAGAGAACTCACAGTTTTTTCAGCAAGTGATAGATT
>LOND01000383.1:32834-67377 GCA_014220965.1 Paragonimus kellicotti
TATAGGGTTCCTTTTTTCTTCGTGGTTATGTGGCCTTTACGCATTAGTGGTTCACACTGATATACCGCTATGAAGTTGACGACATCCGGGAGAATTTGGGCAAGCTGCTTATTTTTAGCGCCAATGAGGATACATTGACCAGCAGTGAAAAGAATAAGCTTCTGCTAAACTTCAAATATATTAGCTAGTAATTCAACTTACTTGGTGGCAGTTAGGGAATTCAACTCCTACCTATATCTGGAGACCATAAAGCAGCCTGGACGTGTTTTTCCGGAGAAATATTCCTGGTTCGACTGCACTCTAACTTCCAAACTATCAACCCGTTCATGCCCTCACCCTGTTCAAAAATGGACATGAACCATCTGTGTTAGATCTGGTGGTTACTCATTATAGTCAGGGCATCATCAACTTATAAGTGAGTCCTCGCTAGAGAAGAGTAATCGTTGTGTTCCGGGCTTTGAATACTGCGTGAAGAAAAGGGTCCCTCCGGAAAATTGACAGATAGTTTCAGTCTAATTGATATGGCGCACACTTCAGAAGCGGCACGTGTAATAGCATACAGTTAGCCGCCAGATTGTTTGACCACACACACTCCCTTCCGCTTCCTTCCAGGTCCTCGAACAGGCGGACTGGTCGCGTCCGTGCACCCAGCTGAGGAAGATGACCAACCAGAGCCCGAGGTCAGCGGTCAGTGAACGTGAGGCCACTTCTGATTGGTGGTTTGTTTCCGGACTGTGGGACCCCCTATATATATGGACAAGGACACGATGTGAATGAATCTGTTTCGGCATCTGTGTTGTGTCAATACATGTTTCTCTTGACCTGTGAATTTTCGTTTATTTGCGCGGTAGAAATTATTGTCGGGAGGGGCCTGAGAGCTAAATTTGATAGGACAGTGGGGAGGGGTCAGCAGTAGCATGTTTTCGCCTATCCACCCTGCTGTATGCAGCAGATAGGGCGACCCGGTTTATACTGCGAGACGGCCGATGCAGTATGGATTTATTGTTGTGAATATTCATGGTTGTGTGTGGGCTGAGATACTGCCAGGACGCCCAGACCTAGACAGGAGAACGATTAGGGTTCTCAACCAAAGCCTTTGGCTCAAAAGCCTGTACCGCAAGGCAGCGAGTGGGTGGCAGTGTACCAGAACTGGTACATTTTTTAGTGAGATGCCAATCTTCCTTCCACTCCCAACCTGAAGGATCAGATGATTGGTTTGTCAGACCACTACCTATTGATCTGGTCTGGTGGAGAGATCGATTTACCTGCAGACTGATATCTAGAGTTGTTCATCTAACTTCAGCAACCTGAGAAAAATAGATAAGACGAATGCGATCGGAAGAAGCATTTCTAGAACTGTAAGAAACCTAAAACAACAGAAGTGGGTAGACTCCGCGACATCTGAGCAAATTTGACCAACTAAAACCATTACACTTAGACTGTATGTTTCGCCGAATATTCATAGGGAGGGATGGTCATTACGCCCGATTACTGATGTGTAATCCTCCGTACCACTTGATAGCACAGTGGCCAAAGGAGCTGCTAGAACTCATTTGTAAAGACATCGCATTGCATCCGCCAAAGGTTACGTTTGGGTTCAGCGATTTTATCCCGTCGCAGAACGTGGACAATAAGGTGTTTTCCCTTGATGTATGCTCCCTGTTCACGAATGTACCACTTGTGGAAACCGTTGACTACCTCTGTGGGTATATTCGTTCCGAAGGTTTAAATGTGAGGCTTGCCCGAAGAACACGCCTAAGAAGCTGATATTAACGTGTACGCAGCGCGTACAGTTTTAGCCTCATGCGAAAAGGTACCGCCAGATAGAAGACATTGCGATAGACTCACCGTTAGGCGCATTGTTGGCAGATATCTTCACGGCGATGTTAAGAAGGACTGCGTTTGTGTTTTTATTCACAGCGAAATGTTCCACGAAAGGTTCGTCGACGACAACATCTGTGCACTTGACGAAACTGTGAATCTGGATAGCTTGCTTGCTGAGGCGAACACAGCACACTCCTAATCTCAGTTTTACACTTGAGGCCGAGAAAGATGGACGAATATCCTTCCTGGATGTGGCATTGAATCGTCGTGCAGACGGTTCAGTTCAGAGGAGTATTCACAGGAAAGGGACTTGGAACGGCCAGTATACCCACTTTTTCAGTTACGTACCCCTCAAACAGAAGAGAAACCTCGTTCGTAGTTTAACATACAGAGCTATGAGGATATGCACTGATGACATGATTGATGCAGAAATGGTGTTTCTACGGCGGATATTCGCAGAGAACGCCTATCCTGTAAACTTCGTGGATAGACATATGGAACTGACAGAACCGAAAGTTAAGCTCCCATCTGCGGAAAAGAAGTTGGTTTACATGACGCTAGACTACAAAGGCGAGGCGTTGGCTGAACTGGTGACTCGTAGAATAAGCAACGCAACTGCGAATCTCGTTCGGATCCGGCACACAGTAGTCCACGCAAAACCAGAGATAGTTAACCTATTGATATGCCCTCATTTGTGCCTTTACGACTTGTCTTCACCATGCTCTTCGTGTGGATATGTCACGAGCTTCACTGAGAATTCCGAGTCGCAACTCGTACCAGCGCCTTTTCCGCTACAAAACTGCGGGGAAGTGTGCCCGGACTCCACATGTAGCATCTTCCTATCCCCACGTAGCCGATCAAGGGCGGGGTGATGTCTACTTCGAGTGCAATTCTGGCGCACTTTGTTGACTCAGGGCACCAAGTCTCACCGGAAGTAGCTTTCCAGCCCACTTACCGCCTGCTCAGTCGTCAGTCGGAAGCAGTCAACTTTCATACTCTGGCCACCGCGGAAGCGATTTGAATTCGGTTAGGCAAGTCACAGTCATGCGGTCAGAAGATATTTTTACGAATCCCATGGTTAACAGGGCCTCCCGTTACCGACTAGGAATCACTTCATTGCCATCTAATTTACACCCGCTCGGCGTATTTGTGTGACTTATTGCTTTTAAGTTTGTTCCCTTGACGACCATGATTACATGAAATGCTGTTAGCGGCCTGATGATGAATAAGCCAAGATAGACGGTTCGCGAAAACACCTTTTATCCCTTTCTTTCGAACTCTTAGTGATATTCTAGTCGTACTGTCATCGTTGCACGCTCGCGTATTCCCACCTCGATGATACCTTCAAAATGCCGCAAAACTGAACGCTCAGTTCACGAGATTGCGTATTTCATTTCGAAAATCGTAATGAACGCATTTATAAGACTGGAAAGAATGAGCTAACGCCAGTGTTGGTTAATGTTCGCCGGTGTTGGAGAATTGTTTAATCACCAAACTAGTGCTTTCGGTACTTATTCGGTGTGTTCAAAATTTCTCATTATCACTGTCTGTTTACAGTTGATGAACGGGAGGCACTTTGCTCGAAATTTTGCTTTCAACATTTCGAGGAATATTTTGAAAGAAAGGATTCGCGACAAAGTTATCGTTTTACATTTGTGACGAGCTACAAGGCCAATCCCGGCCTGAGCCATAATAGGTCTTGGCAAAAACTAGGCAACACTTCACGGATGTATTCGTAGTAATCAATCCAGCTAAGAGAAAATCGGTGGTGCTCATGCAATCAACACACCGGTCCACGCTGCACTGATTGAAAGATTAATATAGAAAAGGCAGCTGTGTAATTCGCCGGTATGATGTTTGAAGGCCGGAACCAGTTGGGAACGGTCACTTGGACGCGAAAACGGATTTTTCAAATTTTTAATGAAACGTTAAACTGCATAACACGGGGCGAACATATGAATTTCTCCGAGTATAACAATTGTGTTGCAATAAGAAAAATCGGCCGTACCTAAAAAACGTTCACATTCGCAATTTTGTTCAAAAAGATGTTCTGCATTTCTTCTGATGAAAGCGTCATGTTGGTCCTTGTGATCTATTTTGCGTCCCAAAAATACTTCCATCGGAATTTTCATGGTGGAATACATATTTCCATCCCGCAGAAACGTTCAATTTCGTGTGGTCTGAAGGATGTCACTAAGTTTGTAATTTGCGACCAACTTGCTTTTGCATTACATTTTGCACTACATATCAGAGTAAGTTCTGATGAACGCTATGCCACTACGTTTGCAGGTTAGTTATATAGCTGACTTACATGTTCAGTCCTATTTCCCTGCCGGTATTTCGCACAGTAAGCCGTTGACGGAATGCCACTCCTTGAAGTGATTATACCTAACGTTATCACGTGGTTGTTTCTACCTACGGTATGTGTAAACATGGGTAACACGTCCCACTCTATCATTAACAACGTGCGTCCTTTTTCGTTTATTGCTTGTTGACTACGTTTTGGTGTAGCTCGTAATATGTAGACGAGTCAGTAGTCAATTGTCTAACGAATAGTAACCAACTTTGGTGCTGGTTAGTTATACCATTGGATGATAATCAATGGGTAGCCAACAGGAAGGAATATTTAAGGAGTTATAGACCTATATGAAATCTGCAATCCAACAGCATCGGATTCACGCTGGAAATTTCCGTCTGAGTGCGGAAGCGCCTCATCTCCTGGAGGGATATTCCAGTGATTTGTGACGCACCGAGTTGGTAAGGGTTCAGCCCTTATATTGCCAGACCGACGTTTGTTTAACTTGAGACGGCGTCGGCGAAGAACGCGCGGTTCTGGCTGCAAACTGTGGTAGGTCAATAATCAGTAGTTGAGGATCAGCTCACCCCGTAGTGGTCGTTAAAACAGTGGATAAAATGAATCTGTCAGATCTTTATGAGTGTAAAAGACCTTTCGAACCCTGCATCAGGCAAGTAGTCACACGCACTACCCACTTTATTGTTACCCCAGCAAGTATTAAAGAAGGCGGGTAAAACTGCACGCAATATGCCAGATGAGGTCTAGAAAACACAGTAATGAGCTCACAAAACAACCCACGTCGACAACCCCGAGGCTTGACGAACCATTTACAGCACACGGAACCCTCTACTGGTAGCCTGTTGCAACTGACTGCTGGCATTGAAAATGACGGAGATAATGAAACCGAGATCTACCTGTTGACTCACAACAGGCAGCTGCTTTCCATTTACTGCGTACGTGGTTGTGGTAATGGCTGCACAGCCAATGTGTGGCAATGTGCATTTTTCGAGAGTTGTTGATAGCACCCACCGCGGCGTTCTCGTAGCATCAAAGTCTGCCTCAAAGATGTTGAGAGAAAAGTGTTGAGTATGTGCCCTATTCCTGGTAACAGCACCGAAATCACACGACAACATGATCACTTGGACCTGGTAGCTGTTACCAAATCAAATCGCAATTCGGTAGACTTTGTGGAGACTGGATAAATGGCGAGAATGCCTGATCGCAATAAATCTTGGCTGGTCAACAGTCTGTTTCGGTAGTAGTTGATGAGTGAGATCAGGCAGATCACTTGTAAGACTTCCTGTCGCAGCTGAACAGGACTGCCAACATACCTCTGGCACAGTGAAAGCCCCCGGGACCAAAATTCTTAGCTACGTGTGTCAACGGATGAACTGTAAATTAGACGAATTCGAAGTGGGACTTCCGTAAACAGTGTTCACCGTCAGCGGTCCTGCCGGACACGTGTCCCTGCACAGCGCTAGGGCTTCGGCAGTTCTATCGGGAGAACTGAACGACTTGGCCTTCCTCGGTTTGATGCACAGAACAAAACCACCACCCCGGCGCTGAGGTATCCGGTCATATCTGAATCGTGCAAAATCTGTTATGAGCGACTCGGTTTCGTGTATATCTGGTGACAACCGCATTTCCACGGAGACAAAAATTTCGGGTTTTCGATCATCACCCTGAGCCCGTATCTTAAGCATCTTGTGTCTTAGACAGGCACATTGCTGAGGACAACCCGAAGGAATCTGGAACCACGATTCCAAGATCGTGTGTCAGCAACACTTGTTTTAAGAAGGCGAAGGGGGATTGTCTGCAAACAACCTGAAAACCCACACCCATACATGGATATAACAGTTAATTTCGAATTCAGCTGTCCTTCTCGCTCACCTGACTGTCTAACTCAGGATCACTGTGTACAACGTCGATGCCACGGTCTCTTTAAATTCAATCTATGCGCGTCTACTGATTTCAATCGTGCGTTACAGCCAACTGTCTTCTTGTCGAGGTAATTTTAAATAGACTTCGTACAGGGCACATTGTTCTCAACCAAATGTTATCATTTTTCATTCATTGTTTACCCAATTGCACACACACTCTGGTTAGACTTACTACCACCGCAACAGAAAAAGAAGTAGAACTCGCAGATGCAGTCTTCCCTGGGAGGACGGGACCGCGAGTTTTTCACTAATTTGACCGTCTCCTTGCAAGGTAGAAAATTTTGCAGCCAAATGGTTACCCAGCCTCCAGAAGTTTAGGCGTAGTTCCGTAGTTTGGTGAGGTTTAGATCTTCAGCAGTGACGATTTTATAAGTGGGCTGGATCGCCTCTTCCCTATACCACCCATGTGAACTGTTGGAATGGTGAGTGTGTGTGGGGTGAGGTTGATAAGTTTTGAGGTGCACAGTTCACGAAGTCGTCTTCGCAGGATAAGAATTTGTCATGCGCATAATAAGAAAAACCGTTGAGAACAAAGACTGAATATTCATGTGGTGGGATACACACGCGTGCTCGTACTAAGCCATATATGGCACCGACACGCGTTAGCCAGGGGAGCCAGAGATAGGTGGTGGACGAGTGAGTAAGCCGTAAGTGTGTGTGGTTTGGATTCGTGTCACACAATCATGTAACCTGCGGGGAAACGATCGGAAAACACACGTCACACGAACTTTCTGAACATCCTAGGTATAATATGCAACAAGGGGGTTTGGAACTATTCTACATATCATGCCGCAGACGGGCTTGTGAACCTCCCATGTCACTAAAATATTAACTTCCCGTCGTCAGGTACCCTGCGGATGAACTTCGGTTTTATGTCGACGAACCAGAAGAATATGACGATGTACGATGAATACTTGAGATGGTGCTCAAATGCGTAGCAATAATGACAAAAATAACATTGTTAATGGGAATTCTATGGTGTCAACCTAACTGGGATGAAGTCGTGTAAACGGCAGTGATAATTGTGATCATGAGAACATATGTATGCATGTATGATGAATAAAGGAATTCGGCAACGTCTTAACCTGAGAATTGTGAGGCTGGAACGCTAATAGCGCGAGGGTTGTTCATTCACAGAACCAGTGCACGGGTTATGCGCTTCGCTGGACCTTCGCTGGATTACCTCCTTCTTTGCTGCTGGATCTTTAAGTGAAAACCGGGTCTGACGTATCACCTCTCTCCGTGACTTGTGTAGGGATTTCTTAGGGGCTAGCGCTCGGTCTACCTTTGTTTCTTAGTTATATCAACCACCTTCCGGAGGACGACCGCGGCAACGTTCTTTACTTTACCGATATAGATGCATGAAATACCGGTGACCCCGGTTCACCACAGATAGATCTGACGCGATGAAAAAGTTGTTCAGACGATCGGAATCGCAAGCTAAATGACAATTAGTATGCATACGTATCACTCGGTGGAGATTCCGGGAGGTGCTTCAGAGCTTCACAGTTCACTGAGCACAGCATCCATCGCGAAAATTAATCTGAGGAACTGGGCACCTGGATTTCGTCTAACCTTTGCCGTAAAAATAACTCCCTAATTGTAGGATGGTAAAACAACCCTTTCTTCGCCTAGATAACAAGACATTTTAAGCACCCCACCAAATTAATGTAAAGCAGCCGCTTGAATACGATAAACGTGCCGTGTACACCACCTCAAAGAAGAAAGTACTGGTTGTCGAGCGTGTGCAGCCAGTGGTCAAAGAACTAGTCACTGAACGGCGTCATGTGACAATACTCGCGAGTCCGATTTTTTGACATGCATCCACTTGAACGTCGAATATTTTGCTGTGACTGATTTCTCACATAACATTTCTGTAACGTGAGACTCATTCACCAGTTTTTTTTCTTAGAGGATAGCGGCAACTGCAGGCTACGCAAGTAGTGAGTCTGAAGGTCGTTTCGAAAGTTAAGCGGACACGTTGACGCGAATCTTCGGTTTTACGCTCATCACTGAAAATATTACCATCAGAATTTCAGGCAAAGCACTGGCGGCTCACAAACTGTAAGTGTAGTACCCTAACCAATCAAATGATGAAAGCGACCAAAATATGGTAATACCAAAAAGGTTGTAACGGTAACGGATAGGCTCCAAGGTAAGCGTACAAACAAAACAGAAGACGTATCGGTAAAAGGAACGACTCACTGATAAGTCGAGGTCCGCTGAGTTGAATAGACCACCACAAGAGGGAAAGACAGCGCCAGAGATGAAGTTCGGAACACGACCGACGGATAACTTCCACGAGGCGTGAAATGATAAGCGTTGAACGTCAACGAATCAGCCAAAACGCGGAGCTAAAATATTTCAGCGTGCAACAACATTTACCACCTCAAAAATCCACACAAATAAAGAAAACAGAGGCGGGGCGCGGTAAATCCAGTCTACCCTTTGTTGACGATTCAATTCAAAAGTGAATTGATGGTTTCAAACAAGTGCACGGATGAGGTTAACAAAACGGTGCGCACAGAAACGTACAAAAATGAATTATGAAGCATAACTGTTGATTGTGGGTACTGAATGAGCAATTAACATCAATGTGAAAATTGGAATGCGTTGAAAACGCTCTAGACTGCTAGGTTGAGGTTGGAATTTTTCCGTTTTCTCCCCAAGACAAATTGTTATAGGCGTTAGCCCTCCTTATGTATGTGCGTTCATTGCAACTTCTGAAGTGGTATACACGATCCTGTAACCTCGGAGTGCTTAATTCCGCGGCGTTTTGGAGATATCGACGAAGTGGAAGTTTTCAGCAGTACCATGTTGGTATTGTGTTTCATCAAGACTGCTAGCATATGTAACAGTTAGACGTGTATGGCAATGCTTCCGACTTCTTCATCTACACCAAATTCGTATCTATACTCTCTTCTTGCGGGATCCCAGGTCAACGAAAACTTTTCCTAGAAATGGTTGAGTGAAATTATCATATTGCTGTTCCCATCCTTGGAGCATATGGAACGATGTCACTGAGGATCTTCAGATGTTAATTTTGCTTACTCTACTGTAGTGTTTCTAACTTGTTTGAGGTTGCGCGGCATTGTTGAAAACAATACACGGCAACAGATTAACCAAAGCTACCGGCGGATCACTGGAAGAAATATTTTTCGCCCAGTCACTATTTGATGTTAAGGACGCCAATTATCCATCGTGGGGATGAAAAATATTCTTCTTGAAGTGTCGTCCAGCAGAAACGAAGGTGATTATTAATATGTAACTCTGACTCCCCAAGCATACGTTTCACTTCATTTTTCGCATGTTTGTTTCCATTGTTGCTCATGATGAAGGTCCGTCAGATATAAAAACTACTCATGTGAAGGTGTACTTCATCCTTCTGACCTAAACGTTGGAAATAGTTCGAGTCAACCAGATGAGCGGCTATTTGTGTGGATATATACCCATGAACTTCAACGCATCTGTCTGTGGTCACTTAGGCTTTCGAGAATACTTTTGTCGAAGTGTGTGATGGAACGCATGCTCAGCTCGAGCGTTAAGCCTGTGCATTCTTACTTTGATCCTCGCGGCACTTGGCTAAGGCGGAAAAGCTGGCCGAAATGTTGGAAAAGGCAGAACGCATTTGGCCTGTAAATGAGCGTTCCACTTGTGTGATTCGGGATGCTACTGTTAGTCGATCACAAAGCCATGGCTTGCGTGAGCTGCTACAAAGAGAACGAGCACACTGCACAAGGCTGTCCAGTATTGAAGGAGCTAAACAACAGACACTCCGACCGGCAGTTGTGCATTACACATGGTCAACATGAAGATATGGCACGTTGACGTCTATTAGTTGTTCTGGATCGCACAGTTGTCAGTCGGTGTTCTTTTTGTCAGTCGCGCATTCCCCCGTCAATAAAGGAGGATAAAATTGTTGCGCTTTGCTCCATACCGGGACCGAATTTGACGATTACGACTGTGACGCATTATTGTTATATTCCGGGTACGCATGTGGCGTACTTGAAGGAAAGTTCTTCTCGAAATAATGTTACCGCAAGGTCTGTTAGCCAAGTTTCAGCCTTCAATAAACAACCGCGTTTTTCCAGGAACTCTGCGGATAGGGAAGTAAACCTGTATGTCAAGACTGATGATTGTCTAATCATTACCATTTCAGATCATTCTGTATAGTGAACACTTAGTCGACACCGAGTGTATCCTGGATCTGTCCAACCGTGCAGCACGCATGTATAGCGAACGCTTTCCGTTAGCTACTTCATACAAACATTGTGGGCTTTTCTGGGGCCTTTAAAAGACGACACCTAGCCGGTGGGAAGGTGCACCTCAAATCCGAATGGCAAAAGTTTACCAGCAGAGTTATCGTGGAACTGACAGCCCACATAGAGCACGGGGAGCGAGTGAAGAGCCCCATGTAACGTTCTCATAGGAAGAACAACCACCTGGTGAACGCACGTTGTGCGACACAACATTAACAGAGATGATGCACGCCTGATTCAACGAGTGGCTTGCAGCTTACTAACTCATTTTGAAAGGCAAGAATAAAACTTGTTGGCAGGAATGTTGGACGGAAGTATAATCCGACTATCAACACTGTGATGAACGCCTCGGTGGTACTGATCAAAGAAAATTGCGACCCTCCAACATTAAGCGCGATAAGTAGAAAGATATCTGTTTTCGCGACCACATTTTGATGGAATTAATGGTGCACCTTCGAGGACCAACCAGTTTGGTTTTTCCTTGATCTGGCATCTCGTCACTGGTAAGTGGGAGTACAACCAAGGAACAGCATGCAAACCGTGGTTTTGAGATGCTTTGGTCTATACGAGTTTGAAACCATGGAAATCAGATTAAAAAATACGCCAGCCACCTCTCAGCACTTGACTCAACAGGTACTGGGTGATTAAAGAACTAAACAATGCTTGGTTTAATTGATTTATGGCTTACTTCCACCCCGTTAGTTTGGATGGACACAATCCACTTCGGATTGCTAGGTTTAACCGGTCACGGCAGCATGTGCTCCACATAGTGTTTGTAATGCTTTACGATGCTCACTCGCGGTCTTGCATTTCACGACGAGTTATGTTCCCGCTTGGACTCATCAGACTACCAGAACGCTGATGCGTTATCTGGACGACCGAATCGCGACTACGGAGGTTGCCCTTCGTGCAAAGATTGTTACTGTGGTGAAAATCCACTAGCTTCACCGCTTTTCCGAATCCTGACACAATTGAAGATGTACCAAGAGGCCAATCCAAACGTCGCATTAAAAATAATACGTCATGATCAAACGATCAGTTTCATTGCCGGGCCTTCTGTTACTCGTTACTTGCTTTGTTATGTGTTGCGCCAACTGATTTGCAGCTTGCGACTTTGTATGCGCCAGTACGATCAACCAATGACAGACTGAGACGTCTTCAGTACGGTTGTACATATGTAAACGTTGCGTCTTTTTTCATGAATAGGAACTGCTTACTACAACTGGTACGAAGCCTTCTTATCACTCACGTGGGAGGTTTAAATTCTGATGAGATTTCAAGGGCTATTCCAAGTCCCAACGTCCGAGTATTGCAGTTACTTCATGGGTAACATCGTCAAACCGGAAGAGCGTGATCGGTGGACTACCATTAGTGAATCAGTGCTGGTCGGTGGTTCATTTGAAAGCGAATGGAAGAAAATGGACTACATCCAGCCACTTAAGAAATACAGGACAAAGTTGGGAGGCGCGGTGTTTGCGGCTGTTTTGGCACCACCTGTATATGGCCAATGGTGATTTGTATTGCCAATACGGTTGGAAATATGGAAGCCAGATTGATTTCCCCAATCAGCAGCTCTTGCGGTCGTGGAGGAACTCCATGAGAAATCAAGGCATGCGCATCCAATCAACATGTTAGCAACCGCAATACAGAGTTCCTAATGGCTTCACATGCAAGGAATTGCCAAAAATGCGGTCAATAATTATAGTTTAAAAAGACTAAAACCTCCAAGGGACAACCGTTATGCATCGCATGCTGACAGGATACCCGAATGAGATAGTAGAAGTTGATATTGTTGGACCACTACCGGAGACTAGCCGGGAAATAGATACATCCTAGTGATGGTAGATCATTTCATCAAATGTGGTGAAACCGTGCTAGTAACAAGGATAGACAGCAAAATACCCGTCAGACTCATTATTATCATTACATTTCGAGCTGGGTTGTTTGCACTGAGTTGTATTCTGATCAGAGGTCAGAGTTTGAATGCGTGTCGATGAATGAGCTGCGTAGAATACTTGGCATAGAGGAATCCAGGACTAGTGCCTACCACACAAAAGCAATGCTGCCGCGGATGGTTTCAAATGCACGTTGAAGTCCCTCTTGGGAGCATTTGTGAAGTTAGAAGACACCAGATCGTGGGACGAAGCCATACCCCAATGCCTGCTTTCATGCCGTGCTAGCGTCTATTCTTCTACAGCGATCACCACATTATGTGCCGACGAGAACGGAGATGTGGAAGACATCCGAATTGCTTGTTCTCAGGTTGTTATCAGACAACTTGCTGCCTTTGGTCTATCCCATCCAGCTACGTGACAGAATGGAAAAGACACGCACACTAGCACGGGAATATCTCCAAACGGCCCGTCAGAGGCAAAAGATTATAATCGTGGGGAGGTTTACGGTAATCTCCTAGAGTTCGGCGAGAGCGCTGAAGAACCTGGAAGGGGAATTCCCAAAAACTCTCGCTGATGGAAGGGACCATACATTGTGCGGGAGATTATTTCTGAACCCACCCGTACCATGCACGGGGCTAACGACATAGTTGGACGCAGACAATGGTGCATTTCGAACGGTTGGAGATTAATACTGCAGTTTGAGATCACGAGATTCAGGGTGACGTTTTGGAAGTGGCTGGGAATTACAGTGCGTCACCATTCTGGTGACGGTTCGCAGCGCTGTCGCCATCGCCTTCGATGAAGTGAATAATGTAACGGGACGTTGTGTATCATCATTTTGTTTTACAGCACGCATTATTTTTCATTTACTTACAGGCCCTTCAAACACGCGCGCTGGCGGTGTCTGTTCAGAGGGTTGAGGGGGACAACCAACTATAGCCAGAGGTCAGGTGTCAGTGAATGTGAGGCAAATTCCAACTGATGCTTTATTCCCGGGCCATGGGATTCCCTATGTATGTACATATATACATAGTTTCTACATACGTACGTCGGGCATCCTGTGTGCCGTCACTAATGGTCAACGTTTGGAGTACTGCAAATTTACTGCGGTCTCTGCCTGCCCTCCCGTTGGTTGAGCAAACTGTGTTGATTACCACCGGTGTAACGCGCATATTCCTTTTCATACGTCGTGCATACTCCAACCTCTATTGAACGACGCACTTGTCGTAGCGCTGTCCCCGGACTTCGGTTATCTCACAGACCCTGTTTCAGTAATGCACTGGATGTATCGATCAGCATCATGTGATATAACATCAACATTATTTGCGTGGCTCTCGGACATTTTTCATTCACCATTAAAAACTGAACATGTAATATTACAGGTCCCCACTACAGTCGAATCAGAAATGACAATTTCTACAAATGACTAGAAGACCAACGTACTGTCCGTCATTGTTTGCAATCACGCAAAAACACGGCACAAGAAGAAAATAAAAATAACCCTGAATTTTTTGCAAGAAATATCATCATATTTGGATACATCTGATTAGACGATAATTACCGTATGCAATATGCGGCAAGGCTGCCTGCCAAAAATGGCCTAGTCTCAGTTTTACCTCTGACGCCGTGTAAACCTCGGTTGTCTCTACGAGCAATCTGGTTTAACCGTCCACAGCTTTATTATCAAATAATTTTGCGGGCGATGGGCTTTGAGTTCGAGAATTTGCAATCATAATGTTGAAGCCTTGCACCCGTATAATCAGGTCCCATGCCAGAATTTCTACTTCTCAAAGATCCAAAAATCTCGCTAATATGCTGACCACCTCAATAAGACCACCCCTTTAGTCTCGTCGCTTTGGTGAGAAAGGGTGCAAGAGTTTAAGTCATGCATCAGAGTACATCCCTCTATTCTCTAGCAGCCATCCGGCGAACCTTATTTGTAACCACTTTGTTGCTTATGTTCTGGTGATAAGGGTCCCCACGCTCATGTTACATACTCCTGGCTCCGCTTGACATACCCTTCAAACAGCGACGCTGAAACCTTCATCTTTCTACTAGAAATCGCTCTTTGTGACTTGATCAGCAACCTTTTTACCTTCTTTGAGCCCTCCAGACACCGCTTTCCGGCTTTGAAGTTGAACGTGATTTGGACACCGGAGTACTTCATGGTCACCCCCTAATTCACCTCATTGGAGTCTGCTTGAATTCTTAGCCATCTGAGGAAAGGTCCCAGCTCCCTTTTCAACAGATGTCTGTACTCGGTGACGTTATGCGGAAGTTTCCAATTGATCGGCCGCTCATGTAACTCATCCAGCTCTGACCGTAGGGTTTGATCAAAGGTGTTGCCTACCATCTTCACACCATCTGAGAACAGGTAATATAGACAAATTGGATAGACTGTCAGGTCACTCGTGGCGATTAGCAACAGTAAGTGCTCCGGAACCAACACCCGAGGGAGCCCGCTGCAGGCTTGCCCATGCTCTGATCTGGCTCCGTGTACTTCCATGCAGAATTTTTGATACACTAGAAGCTGTCTATCCCGTGCCAGAAATCTCAGAGCCATTCAGTATGCTGTCGGCTTCAGAAGAAGCAGCCAGTGTTTTATTGAGTTGAAAGCGTTCTGGAGACCAACATAACAGTCGTTAACAAGATCTCTCTTCTCAGACATTATTGTCGCTTTGTCGAGAGAACTGGAAGCAATAGTGGACACAATCGCATACTCATGAATCCATGCTGTCACAAAGAACTGAGGTTGTTGTTGGTGGAGTTCTATCATTTTATCTCTGATAGTTTTTCCTCAGGCTTCCGGTACCACGGAGGTCAGACTCACCGGTCTGTGAGTGATTGACTCCCTCCTTGCCACCTTCCTTATTAATGGAGATAATCGCGATTTGCTTCCAGTCCTTCAGTAACTAAGCTATTTTGAGATATCTGTCAAAGGGGTCAGTAAAGGGCTCAGCCAATATCTGAGCTAGCGGCTTCAGCATGGCTCAGCTTAGTCCCTCCGGCCCTATCAACTTATTAACGTGAAGGTTGCCGAAGAAGCCTTTAAAATCCTCCGTTTCCACCGTGCTGTCCTCCATACTTGAGTTGGTTTTCCTCACGGTGACCTCATCAATCAGCTCTCTTTTGAAGTCCGAAGTACGTATCTGATGAGGGAAAATAGGTAGACTATCCACTTTTTGTTTATTAATGTGTGCACTGACAGTTCGATCACTTGCTATTCGTTCAACCGTCAAACGTGAGACTGGTTTAGAGTTCCTGCGATCGCAATAAGAGGGGGTATTACACTTGGCCTTGGCTGATCTCTCCCCACATTGGAGATGGAATTTTTCAAGTATCGATTTCGCCTTCGTCCTGGCAGAAATAAATTATGGACGTCTCTCCTGGCCACCAGTCTATTTCGACCTTTTTAACCACCATATACCCACACTGTTTTTGTGGGATATTAAATCCCTCTTGCTGGGCGTTCTACGTGGCGCCCGCAAGCTATCGCCGTCAGAAGGTTCAAGGTACTTATCCGATGGCTCAACTTCTTTCGTGTTCAGTTTTATTTTAAGGATCCCGTGGTCCCTCGCCCAACGCAGCATTCACCGCCACCTACCTAGTGTTACTGGATTAACTGGTAAGAACCAAGCCTAGAACTGTAACTCCCTGGCATAACGTCTGCCTTGTGACCCGTTGTAGGTGTTAGATTAACGCCTGGGATTGCGGCACCTTCAGTAAGTTCAACCCAAATGAATCTCTTGGATCATACTCTACCATCCAGTCTATCTTTTGCACATCGAGCTTCTCAATGATGAGTACGTTTTCAGCATCGATATTTGTCTTCGGAAGCCAGCCCGGCATCTCCTCGTCTTTTGCTACGGAAGAACCATGTGTTCTGTATTCACAATTAAGGACTACCCTCCCTTTCCTTACCTTGCTGCCAAAACTCATCAACGGCCGTACTGGCGTCGTGAAATCCTCACCATCATGTCGTTCGAAATACCGAGCGACTACGATCATGGCTTCCGTTCGTTTGTTCCATCTGCTTTGTAGACGGTAAGCCCCTGGGAGCAATAACATTCTATTTATATTTCCGATTTCAATAGTCTCAGTTAGTGTCATAGCATCGGACGCCCCCGGAGCGGCACCCAGTTTTGCTCGCTTGTTTCTAACGCCGCATGTAGTGGTGTATATACCCGATACCTCTCCCTCATGGCAACATCCTCCACCGGAGGAACGGAGTGTTTCTAGCTCCTGAGATGAGCTACGTTTTATCGATTGCGATTCAAGGCCTCCGCCGACCTGAAACGGTCGCTCACCTACTAAACATTAACATGCGTTTGCAATCTCAGCGGACCTGTGGGGGACGGAAGCAGGCACCAGCTAAAGGGGGCTAATACCAAATACCTCTCACCATCTCTTTTTTCAATCATCCAACGTCAGAAGTGCTGTCAATAAACATCAATGCCAAGATTACAAGTTCTACTTCCGGGGTTAGATAAATGCTGTCAAATGTTTTCGTACACATCAGCAACGCCCTACAGCAATAGTTTCCCAGTAAATGTTGGACGTGGTTTCATCAGCAGCGTCCAGAAGTCTGTTCCAGTTGAGAGGAACGCCAGATTTTAGCGGTATCGCATTGAATTAAAAAACAGAAACGTTGATGTTCCCAGCAATCTGAATATAAGACAATCCGCTCCGCTGTCACATGTCCCGGAAAGTCACTTCATTTCGAGAGATTCACTGCGTGATAGCGTTCACCACTTTCTTTTCAAATCCTCCTCCCATACAAAGATCTGCGATACCCCAAATCTCGAGGACCCTACTTCTGCCCAAAGCCAGGTCGCTATTCATCCTCACTTGTTTTTCCCCTTGTTCAGCTAATCATTGATAGCCCAGATAGCAAGGTGATTTTCCGTTTGCAAAATCTGAAAACCACTAAACTTTCAACTAAGCTGCAAAACTGTCAATCTTTAGTTGAGCAAAGTTAACAAAAATGACGACTTCGTCCTACTCTTGGTGATCTGCTGGATGTGAGAGATGTACGTTTGAAACCTGCATACCATTATACAACTGTTCAAGGCCCTCCAGCGGTCGAGCGTGACTACTCGTGAAATGTTATGAAAGCGCGAAGACTGATCAAACACGGTCTTAGTAATTCATAGTTTGACCAAGCCTGTAGCAGACCAATGCGCAACATACCCGAATCGTACACAACCTTCAAGCTTACATTGCAAACTTAGCAGTAGCCGGTAGGTCTATGCGTAGTAAACATTCATTCAACATGGGAGATTGTTCCTTGGTTCGCGTGCCGACTTTCGAGACCGAAAAAACTAACTACTGCTTGAATGCACAACCTAATGACAAAGACGCCTCTGCGAAAAGAGGTGCTTCCAGGTGTTCTCTACAGAATGAAAAAAGACGGAGAGGCCTGGTAAGCGACAGCCGGAAACAACTAAAACGTTTTTGGATCACTCCATCTTGTCAGCCAAACACAGGTGTCTATCATACCTACCAGAACCCAAATAGACAACCAGTCGCTCACCCAGCTGTTTTCAGTTGAGCCCTCGGTCTCAAAACTTTCAGACACCGCACCCACGTAGTTCAGGCTAACCATAGCGACAGCCAGGTTTCAACTGCCAACCTTCCAACGTACAGAAACTGACATTGAAGTTCGAGTCCTAACTAAATGTAGCGTGCACATTTATTAATTCTTTCCGAACAACAAGTTGTAGAGTTAGAGAGACTTCCCAAGTGGAAGCAGCCAAAGATTATAAGCACAACTGACGGATGGTTAACTCTTAAATGACTGAGTAGAATGTAGAAATCTCAGACTGTTACGTCATGCGCATCGATCGATTTAACGGAATAAAGGCAGGAACATTGACGATTCATGTTTGCAATTAGTTAAAGACCTCACTGGAATAGGACCTTTGCACATTCGCATTACCTCTGTCTCTCTGGATATACGTGGTTACCTTTCTTCCAATTCGTCTAACGGTCGGTGTCAACGGAATGGAGGCAGAAGCAACGAACAATTTGAAGCAACTTGCTCTTAACAGGGCGAGCCGAGACACATCCCATTAGAGTTTAATGTTCACCAGCGAGGCATGCATAATGGATGCCGTTGAGAAGATCGCCGGATTTGGTGCTGGCGATTAAACAGTAATCCGTTTTAAACTGACTTGCGACCTCGCGAATAACTGCTTTTCCAGTAACACTCGTCGGACCTTCCGCGTGCCGAATTCCAACTTATCTGAAGTCGTTCAAGTCAGTGCTATCGATCGTAGGTAAATGAGATCACGGGAGTGTGAAAAATGTCTGAGAGAACACATTTATCATCTAAGACGCGACGTGTATTAATCGCAAGCTGAAAAAAGTTAGGCTGCTCAAATCTCCTCAGAGAATGTCTGTTGAATGAACCGGTGGGAGAGTAAAATAACGGTCTGGCTTGTGTGGAGCTTCAAAACATTGGCAGACATCTAGACAGATTTTCGGGTGAGCTTTTACCGAACCTAACGTAATGGGATACTGCAAGTTGCGTATTAGGAGAATACGGTCAAAGACTGCCAATTACCGACTGCGAAATACTGTAGCATGGTATCACCAAATTTGTTGAAGCGTCTACTATAATTAACATCAGTGGGTTCGGTGAACGGTAAGCAGGGCCAGTCAGGTCAATGGTCACGTCCTTGCGTTTAGCTCTATTAGGACATCAGCCACCGGAGTTACTATGCGGGCACGGCGAAGTGTGAAAGATCAGTAGTTGTTGATCAGTTCACAAAAACACGAGGTTGCTAGCGGTGGTTCGGTCCGCAGTATTTGAAGTTAGCATCGACCGGAATGTTGATGGGGTTGTTGTATTTTCCGAAATTTAGCTATCTGTAACTTAGCGGTGGTTTCACCTGATTCTAATTTAGCGGAGTTCACTGTGAAGCCATGCTGGATCAACCACTGCACTGAATGGCGTTTCAGTGAATTCGAAAAGTTTGGAGGAAGTAACAACGAAGTTTTTGGGAATATAGTCTGTGGCCACTGGAATTTAGTGCTGTGTCAGGCAAATATATATTGCTAGTAACTGCCCCCCCAACCAAGTAGGTAGGCAAATCTTGTATGTGCAGCATAAGGTGGTTTTGAGGAAGGTCACTTAGTGATATCGCAGGTTATAGCCCAGAGACCGCTATGAACTTGACTGTTTCGGGAACAGCTGTAAGAGTGAAGCCTATGGACCCTTGGAAGCGCGTATCATTTCGAGCTCAAACGTGTGTTCAAATTGTGTCCTGACGAGTTTTACTTTACTGGACACCAACTGGTAAAGCCGTGTAGAGATGGGCGGTTTTCTTATGTGGATATGAAGGCTCATATTTGTGATTACTAGTGAATTATCATCCATCGGGCTAGGAGGTTGCGGAAAAAACGAAGAGATCCACAAATAGCCTACAAGATGGCAGCTGGGTTTACGTAGATGGTGTGGTTCCAACTACTGCGGGTGTGCAATAACAGCTTCACCCGCTGCTGCAGTCAATCACTTCGCAGCATCCTGGATCAGAGGATGAAACTGCTGGAGAGAAATGACAGCGATTATGGTGAAATGCGCTGTGGGAACCGTTACCACCCAGCAAAACGCTCGCAGGGACTCGCAATGAGAGTCTGCAAACTTTACTCGATGGTAAGTGCCATTGACGAAACAGAGTTGTGGACAGCAAATTCTCAATACGTCCTGTTCTGAGGAAACAAAAATTAGCGGTCCGAATACCTTCCGAACTCGGAGCTGATGACCAGCTCCATGCAGGCCTACTGAAATTTGCCAATTTTGGATGGTAACGCAAATGAAAATATCTCTTTTCACCTAAGAAATCGATTAACTAGTGAACAGACCTTGCGCATATCTCATCCGTGGATTAACCTCCGGTACTGAGACCACAGGGTTGTGCGATCTCTCGAGGGTAGTGGGACTGGCTAGCACATTAACCAACCCACAAGATGGAGAGGAGGCTACAGACTATCCGACTGAATATGAAGTTAACCCCCAAACTTTGCATCGTGGATGCCCTCGAGGTCGGTTTTTCTATGGATGTAGGTGATTACGTTGAAATCTGATTTTCTTCAGTATGTGGCGTCAACATCACTCGCCCTTCCGTACCAGCTCGACGCAATTCCAGACAAGCCAACCCCTGAAGACTTTGCGAACACCCATCTCCAGCCAACTGATCACCACGCGGCGAGGGCAACACATCAGACAAGCATCTGCACCATATTCGTCACACCTCAACATCGTGATGTTAGGTTCAGTCCCCCGTACAATTTACGCTCCGCCTACAAGTCACCTTAGTTTAAACCACTCAGTCAAGCTCCTACCGTGACAGGAACGGGACCTGCGGGATTCGCTTTATTTTGAAGGAGACAATGCCTCATACTCGACATACGAATGTTGTAATCAATGCATAGCGGCTCTAAGCACTGGAAGCAAGTTTTGCCATAAAACGTAGCAGATCACTCAAAATATTCTTTGGGAAGATCGTTTCTCTGACCAGCTCGAAAGTTGTTGTATCATTTCTTATTGGACCTTCAGAACCCTACTATGGGATCTTTCAAAATGCCGCGGAAGCTGTTTGAAGGTTTTCGGGATGAATATGACCAGTGACCTCAGCAAGAAGACGTGTATCACGCCGTGCGATTTTGTTCCTGTCACGCGACTGGTCAGACAGCCAGGTTCATTACGTGCTGGTACGGGTAATGCTCGCAAGGGTTTCTAAACCCCTGAGCAGACGTCTGTTCTGCCGTAAACTGCGCAGCAAAACTATTGCTTAGGCGTACCCTGATCTGCCATCAGCGGAGCGCCAGAGACACATGCGATTGGGAATTCATCACTTGGCGTTTGATAGAACTCGAAATACCACCATCGGAAGAATCCAGGGCTCCCAGACATGCTCTCAGGAGCAAGATGGTGGTCGGTGGAGATCTTTGCCCATCCAGTTGCCTTTAGTGGAGCTCAAGCTTCGCATATGCGCCGCATCCAGCACTCAACTGCTGCACCTGATTAGAGTCGTCCGACACTTTTGGAGGTTTCTGTTAGTTTGCAGGAAATGGCACTCCATATATTGGGGTGATTCGGTTATAGACGCCGTCCTGTTCCAGAAGAAAAAGGGTTTCACTTTCACCGTTCAAACATCATGGCGCCAACGTTGGATCAAAGTAGCTAAAATCGCTTCAGTCGTTTTCATTGCCTTCAAAAGAGTTGACGCTTAAAAATCTGGTCCCAGCCGTCCCGGGTGAAGTCCACTTCAGTTTGTGCATCGGTTCTTTGGCGGGGCAAAATTATATGGTCAGGCTTTGTTGAAAATCTTACGGAAGAAAATTGTTCACTCAAATTCGTTCCTAAAGCAGTCCAAATAATTCAGCTTGGTGGCTAATAAGGACCGTCTTTCATCCCCATCCCCAAGTCTCGCTAGAAGGGGATAACTTTAGGGTAGAATGGAAATCTCGAAATTCCTTTAATCTTCGTAAATAAATTTCGCAGCGTTTTTATACAAGGGTTTTGTGGATTTCACGCCAGTATGCTTCTTCAGTGTTGCCTAGACGTCGGGCTTCACTGAACATATATCGCGCCGCACACGTTTGCTGGCAACCATGGGCTTTCGCGTCTGGCCCGTACTTTTGCAGACGTGGACATATTGGTCGCTAATGTCAAACAACTGGTGCTAATGGGAGAAAGATCACAGATTTTCGACATCCTGTGTATGGCTGACCTTGTTTTCTGAACCACAGAGAGTTTAGTGATTGGTGTGTTGTACTGTGTTCGTAGTGAGCTATTCCAAAGCTCCATCAGCTCCCCATCCGTGCGTTGCTATTATGGTGTCAGGCTGGAGGAGAAAGATGTAAATAATAATAATAATAATAATAATAATAATAATAATAATAATAATAATAATAATAATAATAATAATAATATTGGTATATTTCTCAACGCATCTGTGAGAAACACGCTCGGATGTGCGCAATCGTGACAGATAACTACAACCGGTACAAAGCAACAAATGATCACATTATAAGGCAAACATGAAATCTACTGACAACAGCATGCATAATCAGATAGGAATGGGTTGCGGTTCACAAACGTTTGATGCAAACAATCAGGAAGGAAATAGTTCGCTCATTTCACAGATTCAGTTCGAAAAGGGGAGATGTTACACTAATTTTTCTTATACAAGGTTATATAGGGAACGGTGTTTCGAATATTTCGAGGTCTTGCCGAAAAATACGTGCAAATGCATCTTCGAAGGATTCCGCCTTTACTTGACGGAATTATCGACAGATAAATGTTGAAATAATTCGGTTCGGGTGAGGGAGTATGGGAATTCCTAAAATCCGGCGGGAATCGAGCAAACTCGAGCGCGGGACATCTTCGATTGCCGCTAACGTCAAAAAGTTGAAACACTCGTGAACCGCTCGGTTAATACGGGGTTTCTAACGTCCATTTATTGCGGAAATTCTTCGCGCATAAGGGATGTTTTTGAGAGTGATAAAAAGAACACAATCTCACGTGTTAAATGGAGAAATGCGGAGTGATCACAGGCAATATGGTAAATGATTGTGGTCTATATTTTCTCGACAAAAACTCCACGCGATATTGTTGCATTCTTTTCCTTTCAATAAAGTATATAATATCAGCAGGCAATTGTTATATTATTCCACGATGATTGGGTAGCTAACAGCTACTTCTAGGGTGATTTTCACGTGATTGTCAAAAATCCGTACGAGATTTTGACAATAGTTTATTTTATAGGGTCTATGTTTGAGGCTAGACTCTATTTTTCATAACACAAAACGGTTAATAGCGGTTAATGAATACGTTTTGAGGCAGGGAAAGCAGCGCGAGATGTAGATTGAGGTTTTAATGTACTCATGTATGGTAAACGTGAACAGTAAATTTTTCAGTTTTCTTTGGAGAGTTTTTGTGTGCTAGTCAACTAAGCTGTCAATATCGGATACCAATAACTAAAGCCTGATGGTTTACCAGGGTGACTAGGTTATTACGACTGGTCATGCATCTAATACGTGAGTCTTAATCCTGTTTTTTCCTGTTTTTGTTTTCTAAGTAAATAAGTAGGGACGGGTGTCTATGTTGCATGAAGCTGATAGCTAAATGTTCTCCGGACCACATTCAAAAAGGACATCAGAAGATACACAAAGTCTTAGAAAGATAGACATGTCTGACGATCTAACGTAGCCGGATTACTCGAACATGTACTCAAGTGATGGGCAGTAAGGTGGCCGTGTCTCGTCTGTTCTTAGAACAAACCACGACGAACGCCTTTCGAGTTTCTCTTTCTGTGACACCAAGTATCCAGCCTTTGGGAAGTGATGTAGTGACCTGCAATTAGCCCGGTCTGCCTGCTGTACGATGTGTAAAATTCTTCCCAAAATCATAGTTCACATTGTACATAGGATCTTAAGGATCTTTGTCTGCCGTCTGCTTGTTGCATGCGACCGCGTTTGTTTGTTTGCATGCTTGTCGGTCTATGCGCGCCAATGACGCCTCATGAACCTTCCGGCTTGTTCGCGCGCTTGACGGTCGGATCCTCAACCTCCCTAGCGATCTTCGCGTATCGGTGTCGTCTAGCACTGATCGAGACCTATTGTAATATTCGTATAATATACTTTGGGTCTCCCGCAATTATTTGTTTTTATTTCGCGTCTGGTATTATTGAGTATACCTGGAAGGCGTTAATTTAGTGCGCGTAGGCAATAAATTGATATCGACGGTGGTTTTCCTTCTCCACGAACAGTGAATCTTCTTTTCAAACCATGGAATTACTTCAATCCGTTCACTGTAGTCCACAAGAAAGGTCCATCATCGCATATCCCTTCAGCACGGAGGCTGGTTACTGGTGTTCTGAGCATGAAGTACAAACCGGGTAAACAGTAGACACTTGAGCACCACTGCGGTTATCCAGCGCTGAGCTATCAGTGACATCATGTCACGTTGATGACCCGTGATCCGAAAAGCATGCAGCTCCTGGGATGGCACTCCGGGATCCTAGATGGGGGATACGAGCAGACAAAGATGAGAAAACATACTGAAAACCATTAGTTTAGTTTACAGCCGATGTAAACCTGGACCAATCATTATGAAACTCATGAGTATCCATGATACGAAGATTGAACTGTTTTAGCTGAAATGGCACAAATGAGAAGCAGTGTTGTCGTCGTAAAAATACCGGGCATAAAAAGTGGGTTGTTAACCATCAAATAGGTGAGAACTGACCTGCGTACAAGTTATAAGCTACATTCAAACAAAGTCGGGAAGCAAAAAACTAGACAATACGCAGATTGTTTATGATAGACCGAGACACACTACCCATATTTACACTGTCCCATATGGACTGTAGATAGAACCAATCACGTGATAACGTCAGGTGCAACCGTTTGTAGAAGTGACATTTCGTTGGTCATTTTCTACCGAAATACTGACAGGGAAACAGACTGAACATATAATTCGTACAAAGAACTAACGGATAAACGTGGTTGTATAACATTCATTGGAACTAACTTTGAGGTTTAGTGTAAAATGCAATGCGAACGCAACGTGGTCTAAAATGACAAACTTAATTATGTCTCCCAAACCACGCGAAATTAAGCGTTTCCGCATAATGGTGGTATGTATTTTATCATGAAAACTCCGAGGGAATCTTTTTCAGAACGCGAAATCTATTACGAAGGCCAACATGATGCTTTATCGAAAAAAAGGCGAAACATTTTTTCTCAACAAAAATGCAACTATGAGCAATTTTTAGATATAGCTGAATTTTACCATCGCAAACAACCATTTTATCCGATAAAATGCACATATTTGCACCGAATTATGCATTTCAGCATTTCACGAAAAATTTGAATGATCACTTTCCGCGTCAAAATGGTCGTTTCCAATTCGTTCAGGCCATGATGCACCATACCGGTGAACTGCACAATTGGCCTACTCCAATTATCTCTGGGTTTTCCTCTGTCTTCAATGTTTGCCGCGATAGTCACATGTCGTCTTTATTCAGATATTACGCCTGCTTTTCGAGGTTGATGTATCATGCTTGTGGATACCGAATTTTCAAAAGTGGTGCGCTTAACCCACGCCACCAATCCACGGATCCGTGGATAGTCCCGTAATTCCAGCAGTTCACATGATAGGTACAGGTGAGCCACAGCCTTACTCTCATATTAGGATTTAACCCACCTTGAAGTCGCACGCTGAGGTAATACTGTTACTGTTGCGTATGCAGTTCAAGCTTCCCACCAATAGTTACTTTTGTGTCGTTTCACTTCCGGTGGCCCACTCACGCGTCGCTTAACATGTCCTGCGTCACGCAAACGATCATAGATCGGCAACCCATTCTCCACTTGGCCAACTTGCTTGAGTATTTTGAAGCTTTCTGGTTACTTGTTTCTCATGTATCTGGACTTGAAATTGTGCGCATCACAATCTCACCTTTGTGCCTATTACTACACTCACTGTGACTGCTTGCTGGCGAATTTCCTCCGATTTTGGACTGTGTGAAAGGTGCCGGTTATCCCTCCTATGTGTGTAAATTTTTCGTTGCCGTTAACGTCACAACTGGCGACAAAGGTGGGACGTGTGCTAAATTGTCTTTTACCTCATCGTCATTGCCAGGTGAATCAACTGCCGAACTTACTGAACTGTGCTGCGAAGCGAGGCCGTCACCAACTCAACCTCCTGTTTACAGCCATGAAGATGACATTCACGACTGGATGTCCGGAGTGAGAGTATACATGTCGGCGGTGAACCGGAAGCTCCGCAGCTTCCACATCCTTAGCTTCCTAAGAGCCGCAAATCTGAAGTGCTTCAGTGCACCTGGTGTGGCCCCGGGTTCACCCTCCGGAAATCATATCGACGATATTGAAGGGGCTGTCCGCGCACACAGAGTTAGCGGCACTTCATAGCGAAGAGTTCCGCGCTAAGCGCCACCATCCGTCTTAAGCAATGGACGTTTTCCTTCGTGAGCCGAGGGAGCTGGCACTGAAATTTTCGAAGCTGTCTCCCGAAACAATGAGGTTGTCAAATTTTGGACCGGTTCTTTTTGATTCCGTTCATTCAGAACTTTTGGGGGAAATTTTGTGACAAATCGGTCTCGCTGATGATCGGGACGGTTGGAGAGGCTCGAGTCTTCGAAACGGCGGAGAACTGGGGGCATCACGTCATTTCAAGTGAAGGATCTGATTTGTTTTGCCGCCTATATTTCCCCCAGCCAATTTCTCCGGCAATAAGATGCACCTACTTTGAGACATTTGGCCACCGCGCGCAAAAGGTAAGCTTAGTCTGCCTCTCAGAATGACTCGAGTAAAAGGAGGTAGGTCATTGTTGTCATACGTGTGTGTGCATCCACATATCTGTTCCGCAAACGCTGATGGGGGCAAACCGGTAATCGCGACCTGTAGACATAACAGTGAAGTTACCCATCTTGTCTGTTATCAGCGCCTTGTTTTCTATTTCCAATTTGGCCGTGGTGGTTAACTTAAACTGAAGGATAGTCCGGCCTGGCTACCGCCACTAGAGCCTGACGACTATCGTCACCACCTCAATAAACGGGCTCGGAAGTAGTGTCCAAAGTGCAGCTAGCTAACTTGATGATTCGCCATCATTCCGTGGTAAGCAGCCAGCTGCCATGGCGAGCGAAATTTAAGGTTAAATCTGCGACGGCATCGTGATGGGGTCGACATGGCCCCTTAAACAATCTGCTTCCGTGATGCTACCCCGAAAGTGCGATCAGAAGGCAGGTCTCGAGCAATAAATGTATTAGAATCATTTGACAACCTGAAAGAGTTGAAATCGATTTCGATACAACTACCAGTAGCTAGTAACTAGGACAAAACTGTCCTATACCGAAGGACTGATGTTACCAAGTCTTCTGCGTAGCTCCCCCAACGTGTTATACCCTGACGGAGGGGAATATGGGTGGACTGGGCTTGTGCATTACGAAGTTGATAGAGGTGACCTTCATTCTTTTCAGTAAACCTCCAGAAGAACCTCATTTCGTAATGAATCGCAGTCAAATGCCAAAATAAAAGACATGCTCAACAAGTTCGTTTCACGGCTAGGGCATCCCCGATCGTGAAGGTTAAAAAGAAGTATGGGGGCCAACAGTTGTACGTCGATTATAAACGTTTACGTACTATAACAAGTGGAGATACATTTCGTTTGCCGCGCATGGATACCACAGTCGAAGGTTTACACGACTCACAGTGGTTCTCTACATTTGACCTGGCTCCCTACTACTGGCTAGTCGTCAAAGCAGCACTTTTCCTCCCATCCGGGTTGTATGAACTTGGATCAGCGCCGTTTTGTCTTGTTAACGCACCTGACACATTTCGATCATTGATACAGAGCGTACTCCAGGTCTTAGTGCCAAGCGCGTGTTTGACCTACCTTGAGGACATTCTCGCACACAACGCCACCATAGTGGACCAAAAGTCCACACTGAGGGATGTAATTGAACGTCTCAGAATGGCTGGTCTGAAGTGGAAGCTTACGAATTGAACATTTCTGGGGCAGGAAATATCGTTCTTGGGCCACCTAACCTCGACGTCTGGAATTCTCCCTGATGGCACAAAGACGAAACAAATTGTCGATTAGCCGATACAACGATCAGTGGGTGAACTACGTTGTCATGAGATTGACTTCTCATTGCGTGAAATTTGTCTCGCGTTTCGAAGAGGTGACATCCTCCGCTGAATGGCACGCAGCATTCAATCTCTTGAACAGTACACTCAACTCACTCATTCTTGCACTTCCGGATTTTTTGCAACCAGCTGGTCCCTTCGTACTAGTCACTGACGCCAGCGGATTGGGTATTGGTTCCATGAGCTTCCAAATATCGGTTAGTGGGGAAGTGGTGAGTGCACATGCAAATCATCAGTCTGACAAGCGAGGAAAACGTTGTTGTGCCACGCACTGCGATATGTTAACTCTAGTGTGTTTTCTCAAGCACTTCCATCCTTATTTATTCGGACGACCTGTCAAAGCTCGAACCGATCATAAGGCGCGGAATTGGCTCCGCAACTCCCGGATCCGAAGTGCTAAGTCGCACGCTGGCTGGAATATCTACAGGATTACGACTCTGTGTGAATCTATTGTCCGTATAGCCGTCATACGAATGCTGACACTGTTTTTCTATCTGTAAGGGCTGTAAATGCAGTGTTGTCTACACTCTCATTTGGAACCACATTGGCGCACTATCAACTGAGTGACGCGTAAACTTTCTACATCTACGGGTGACAGCTTGATGGCAACCCCGGACTAACTGGACGTGAGATGGGAAGCAACTACTCGACGAACACTGGTTATGATCACAATGGGTGGATTTGAAAGTTATCGTTGATGTATTGAATTTGTTTGACAGAACCAACCGAGTATATGGACTAATTTTTCCAAAGTACAAAGCTTCAGAAGTTATCTTAGAGGTATATCTAGAAACGAAACATGCAAGTCAACGAAGTGTTGAGGCGGCTGTCCAACAGAACGTTTGTTGGCTAAAGCTACATGATGATGTTGACCACATCTGTGACAACTGCTGCACCTGATTAGAGTCGTCCGACACTTTTGGAGGTTTCTGTTAGTTTGCAGGAAATGGCACTCCATATATTGGGGTGATTCGGTTATAGACGCCGTCCTGTTCCAGAAGAAAAAGGGTTTCACTTTCACCGTTCAAACATCATGGCGCCAACGGTGGATCAAAGTAGCTAAAATCGCTTCAGTCGTTTTCATTGCCCTCAAAAGAGTTGACGCTTAAAAATCTGGTCCCAGCCGTCCCGGGTGAAGTCCACTTCAGTTTGTGCATCGGTTCTTTGGCGGGGCAAAATTATATGGTCAGGCTTTGTTGAAAATCTTACGGAAGAAAATTGTTCACTCAAATTCGTTCCTAAAGCAGTCCAAATAATTCAGCTTGGTGGCTAATAAGGACCGTCTTTCATCCCCATCCCCAAGTCTCGCTAGAAGGGGATAACTTTAGGGTAGAATGGAAATCTCGAAATTCCTTTAATCTTCGTAAATAAATTTCGCAGCGTTTTTATACAAGGGTTCTTGTGGATTTCACGCCAGTATGCTTCTTCAGTGTTGCCTAGACGTCGGGCTTCACTGAACATATATCGCGCCGCACACGTTTGCTGGCAACCATGGGCTTTCGCGTCTGGCCCGTACTTTTGCAGACGTGGACATATTGGTCGCTAATGTCAAACAACTGGTGCTAATGGGAGAAAGATCACAGATTTTCGACATCCTGTGTATGGCTGACCTTGTTTTCTGAACCACAGAGTTTAGTGATTGGTGTGTTGTACTGTGTTCGTAGTGAGCTATTCCAAAGCTCCATCAGCTCCCCATCCGTGCGTTGCTATTATGGTGTCAGGCTGGAGGAGAAAGATGTAAATAATAATAATAATAATAATAATAATAATAATAATATGTATTTCTCAACGCATTCGTGAGAGACACGCTCGGATGTGCGCGATCATGACAGATAATTACAGGCGGTTACAAAGCAACAAATGGTTACATTATAAGACAAACATGAAATCTGCTGACAAAAGAATGCATAATCAGAGAGAAATGGGTTGCGGTTTACGAAAGTTTGATGCACACACCAGTAAGAGAAATAGTTCGCTCATTTCACAGATTCTGTTCAAAAGATGAGATGTTACACTAATTTTTCTTATACAAGGTTATGTGGGGACGATGTTTCAAATATTTCAAGGTCATGCCGGGAAATACGTGCAAATGCATCTTCGAAGGATTCCGCCGTTATTTGACATAATTAGCTACGGAAAATGTTGAAATAATTCGGCTCGGGCGAGGGAGTACGGGAATTTCCAAAATCCGGCGAAGAATTGAGCAAACTCCAGCGCAGGACTTCTTCGATTGTTCGAAAACGTCAAAAAGTTGAAACTCTCGCGAACTGCTCGGTCAATACGGGGTTTCTAACGTCCATTCATCGCGGAAATTTTCCTCGCATAACGGATGTTTTCAAGAGTGAGAAAAAGAACACAATCTTACGTGTTAAATGGAGAAATGCGGAGTGATCACATGTAATATGATAAATAATGTATGTATAATATTTTCTTGACAAAAACTTCACGCGATATAATTGCTTTCTTTTCCTTTCAATAAAGTATATAATATCGGCAGGCAATTGTTATATTATTCCACGATGATTGGGTAACCAGCAGCTACTTCTAGAATGATTATCACGTGATAATCAAAAATCCGTACGAAGTTTTGACATTAGTTTGTTTTATAGGGTCAATGTTTGAGCTAGAATCTATATTTCATAACACAAAACGGTTAATAGTGGTTAATAAGTAGGGTTTGAGGCAGGGAAGACAGCACGAGATGTGAATTGAGGTTTTAATGCACTTATGTAAGGTAAACGTGGGCAGTATTTTTTCAGTTTTCTTTGGAGAGTTTTTGTATGCTAGTCAAATAAACCGTCAATATCGGATACCAACAACTATAGCCTGATGGTTTATCAGGGTGAATAGGTTATTACGAATGGGCATACATATAATACGTGAGTCATAATCCTGTTTTTTTGTTTTTGTTCTAAGTAAGTAAGTAGGAACGGGTATGTATGTTACATGTAGCTGATAGCTAAATGTTCTCCGGACCACATTCAAAAAGGACATCAGAAGATACACAAAGTTTGAAGATAGACATGTTTGACGATGTAACGTAGCCGGATTACTCGAACATGTACTCAAGTGATGGGCAGTAAGGTGGCCGTGTCTCGTCTGTTCTTAGAACAAACCACGACGAACGCCTTTCGAGTTTCTCTTTCTGTGACACCAAGTATCCAGCCTTTGGGAAGTGATGTAGTGACCTGGAATTAGCCCCGGTCTGCCTGCTGTACGATGTGTAAAATTCTTCCCAAAATCATAGTTCACATTGTACATAGGATCTTAAGGATCTTTGTCTGCCGTCTGCTTGTTGCATGCGACCGCGTTTGTTTGTTTGCATGCTTGTCGGTCTATGCGCGCCAATGGCGCCTCAGCACTTTCCGGCTTGATCGCGCGCTCGACGGTCGGATCCTCAACCTCCCTAGCTATCTTCGCGTATCGGTGTCGTCTAGCACTGATCGAGACCTATTGTAATATTCGTATAATATACTTTGGGTCTCCCGCAATTATTTGTTTTTATTTCGCGTCTGGTATTATTGAGTATACCTGGGAAGGCGTTAATTTAGTGCACGTACGCACTAAATTGATATCGACGGTGGTTTTCCTTCTCCACGAACAGTGAATCTTCTTTTCAAACCATGGAATTACTTCAATCCGTTCACTGTAGTCCACAAGAAAGGTCCATCATCGCATATCCCTTCAGCACGGAGGCTGGTTACTGGTGTTCTGAGCATGAAGTACAAACCGGGTAAACAGTAGACACTTGAGCACCACTGCGGTTATCCAGCGCTGAGCTATCAGTGACATCATGTCACGTTGATGACCCGTGATCCGAAAAGCATGCAGCTCCTGGGATGGCACTCCGGGATCCTAGCTGGGGGATACGAGCAGACAAAGATGAGAAAACATACTGAAAACCATTAGTTTAGTTTACAGCCGATGTAAACCTGGACCAATCATTATGAAACTCATGAGTATCCATGATACGAAGATTGAACTGTTTTAGCTGAAATGGCACAAATGAGAAGCAGTGTTGTCGTCGTAAAAATACCGGGCATAGAAGTGGGTTGTTAACCATCAAATAGGTGAGAACTGACCTGCGTACAAGTTATAAGCTACATTCAAACAAAGTCGGGAAGCAAAAAACTAGACAATACGCAGATTGTTTATGATAGAGTGAGACATACTACCCATATTTACACTGTCCCATATGGACCGTAGATAGAAACAATCCACGTGATAACGTCAGGTGCAATCGTTTTAGGAGTGACATTTCGTTGACCGTTTTCTACCGAAATACTGACAGGGAAACAGACTGAACATATAATTCGTACAAAGAACTAACGGATAAACGTGGTTGTATAACATTCATTGGAACTAACTTTGAGGTTTAGTGTAAAATGCAATGCGAACGCAACGTGGTCTAAAATGACAAACTTAATTATGTCTCCCAAACCACGCGAAATTAAGCGTTTCCGCATAATGGTGGTATGTATTTTATCATGAAAACTCCGAGGGAAGCATTTTCAGAACGCGAAATCGATTACGAAGGCCAACATGATGCTTTATCGAAAAAAAGGCGAAACATTTTTTCTCAACAAAAATGCAACTATGAGCAATTTTTAGATATAGCTGAATTTTACCATCGCAAACAACCATTTTATCCGATAAAATGCACATATTTGCACCGAACTATGCATTTCAGCATTTCACGAAAAATTTGAATGATCACTTTCCGCGTCAAAATGGTCGTTTCCAATTCGTTCAGGCCATGATGCACCATACCGGTGAACTGCACAATTGGCCTACTCCAATTATCTCTGGGTTTTCCTCTGTCTTCAATGTTTGCCGCGATAGTCACATGTCGTCTTTATTCAGATATTACGCCTGCTTTTCGAGGTTGATGTATCATGCTTGTGGATACCGAATTTTCAAAAGTGGTGCGCTTAACCCACGCCACCAATCCACGGATCCGTGGATAGTCCCGTAATTCCAGCAGTTCACATGATAGGTACAGGTGAGCCACAGCCTTACTCTCATATTAGGATTTAACCCACCTTGAAGTCGCACGCTGAGGTAATACTGTTACTGTTGCGTATGCAGTTCAAGCTTCCCACCAATAGTTACTTTTGTGTCGTTTCACTTCCGGTGGCCCACTCACGCGTCGCTTAACATGTCCTGCGTCACGCAAACGATCATAGATCGGCAACCCATTCTCCACTTGGCCAACTTGCTTGAGTATTTTGAAGCTTTCTGGTTACTTGTTTCTCATGTATCTGGACTTGAAATTGTGCGCATCACAATCTCACCTTTGTGCCTATTACTACACTCACTGTGACTGCTTGCTGGCGAATTTCCTCCGATTTTGGACTGTGTGAAAGGTGCCGGTTATCCCTCCTATGTGTGTAAATTTTTCGTTGCCGTTAACGTCACAACTGGCGACAAAGGTGGGACGTGTGCTAAATTGTCTTTTACCTCATCGTCATTGCCAGGTGAATCAACTGCCGAACTTACTGAACTGTGCTGCGAAGCGAGGCCGTCACCAACTCAACCTCCTGTTTACAGCCATGAAGATGACATTCACGACTGGATGTCCGGAGTGAGAGTATACATGTCGGCGGTGAACCGGAAGCTCCGCAGCTTCCACATCCTTAGCTTCCTAAGAGCCGCAAATCTGAAGTGCTTCAGTGCACCTGGTGTGGCCCCGGGTTCACCCTCCGGAAATCATATCGACGATATTGAAGGGGCTGTCCGCGCACACAGAGTTAGCGGCACTTCATAGCGAAGAGTCTGATCACACTTTGCGAGTAAGCATCACGGAAGCAGATTGTTTAAGGGGCCATGTCGACCCCATCACGATGCCGTCGCAGATTTACCCTTAAATTCGCTCGCCATGGCAGCTGGCTGCTTACCACGGAATGATGGCGAATCATCAAGTTAGCTAGCTGCACTTTGGACACTACTTCCGAGCCCGTTTTTTGAGGTGGTGACGATAGTCGTCAGGCTCTAGTGGCGGTAGCCAGGCCGGACTATCCTTCAGTTTAAGTTAACCACCACGGCCAAATTGGAAATAGAAAACAAGGCGCTGATAACAGACAAGATGGGTAACTTCACTGTTATGTCTACAGGTCGCGATTACCGGTTTGCCCCCATCAGCGTTTGCGGAACAGATATGTGGATGCACACACACGTATGACAACAATGACCTACCTCCTTTTACTCGAGTCATTCTGAGAGGCAGACTAAGCTTACCTTTTGCGCGCGGTGGCCAAATGTCTCAAAGTAGGTGCATCTTATTGCCGGAGAAATTGGCTGGGGGAAATATAGGCGGCAAAACAAATCAGATCCTTCACTGAAATGACGTGATGCCCCCAGTTCTCCCCGCCGTTTCGAAGACTCGAGCCTCTCCAACCGTTCCCGATCATCAGCGAGACCGATTTGTCACAAAATTTCCCCCAAAAGTTCTGAATGAACGGAATCCAAAAAGAACCGGTCCAAAATTTGACAACCTCATTGTTCGGGAGACAGCTTCGAAAATTTCAGTGCCAGCTCCCTCGGCTCACGAAGGAAAACGTCCATTGCTTAAGACGGATGGTGGCGCTTAGCGCGGAACTCTTCGCTACGAAGTGCCGCTAACTCTGTGTGCCCGGACATCCCCTTCAATAT
>LOND01000383.1:67973-98442 GCA_014220965.1 Paragonimus kellicotti
GTTTGTTTTTCTAAAGCTACATGATGATGTTGACCACATCTGTGACAACTGTGGCATCTGTGCGCGAAGAAACCCCACGCTGTGATCCTCAGAGCTCTGATTCAGACTGTTGCAACAGCAGATCCGAACGACCCTGTGGGAGTTAATGAGACTGAACAATTACCGAGGCCAGGGAGAGAAAAAAACATACGCTTGTGATGATTGACCATTTTACCAAATGGTGTTAACATTAGTTTCCTTAGACGTTTCGCTTCCACTTTCTCGTAGGCTGGAATCAGTCAGCCGTTTTATGGTTGGCCAGCAAACGAGCAAGCATCGACCACAGTCCCAGAATGGGTTGAGAGAGGGTTTTGCAAACGGTTGGTCCCAGTGACCACCAGCGAAGTGGTGGACAGCTGTTTCGACCTAGTTGGGTCTCATCAGCACCACGCACGCCGAGAATCGAACACACGTTTGCAGGCCAACCACGAAACGGCTGATCGATTTCAGCCTATGAGCAGAAGGAAGCGCAACGGCTAAGGAAACTAATTCACATACCTTCCTGCAACCCCGGTGACCGTGACCCCGTGGTCTAGTGGATAAGTGCTTGAACTACAATCTGCCACTTATTCACGGTCGTGGGTTCGATTCTCCGGCGTGCGTGGTGCTGATGAGACCCAACTAGGTCGAAACAGCTGTCCACCACTTCGCTGGTGGTCACTGGGACCAACCGTTTGCAGATGTTGGGATTTTCCGACACCACACCTGAGAGTCCCTGCTAAAACATCGGTGGTTGTTAACGAATAGCTCACACGTTTTGGTGTACCCCTTATGTCACACTCTGATCAAGGCGTTAGGTTTGGAAGTCAACCACTGGAAGAAGCACATGGTGTGTTGCGCATTCACAAGCTCGACCAACTCCCCACTCACCCTCAAATGAACAGTCCGGTCGAACAAATCAATCGTATTATCACGACAGTTCGGGAGATTCTGCTGAAGGAAAGTCACAGAGTCCGCGATTTCTCTCGATTGGAGTCAGCTCGGTAAGCTGAACACCAATGTACAGTTAGTCCACTGTCGATGATATCACCGGTGTGTCAGGTTTCCGTAAGAACAAACATGTGGGTGAGTGTCATCAACTAGTTGTTTGATTTCCGGTAATCTGTTGGCTCCGCGGAGGTGGAGAAAGGAGAGGGAGAGAAAAAGACTAAGAAGCAGAACATAGGGTTGAGGAGGGTTTTGGGGTTTGGCTCAGTCTGTTCTGCCGAGTAGTTATGACGGCTTTCCTTCGCGGCTGCGGACGCGACATCACTGCTTATGCGCACGTCAACGACTCTACAAGACGCTCATTCGAGGACGAATAAAAATAATTGTAGGCATTTTTTGATGCACAGGCTTCCAGTAGGTCGGAGATATTAGTAAACAGCGACAGCTATGAAATTTGAGCTAAATCTCAAGTGACCGGCGACAAACAAAGTTAAGAGGGTAGGAAGTACAACGGAAATCAGGAAATACGAAATGCTCCGAGGAGTCTACGTTCCACTCATTTACACCGGAATACGAGTATCTTATTCCCCACTGTTCAAGAAATATTGTTGCCGTCGAGACCAACCAAAATACAGCACTGTTCTTTGTATGTTGATTGGTTGGTACTCTTAACGGTTTTCGTCGGTTGACAAGGCGTCTTTGGCCATGTCTCAAGAGGCTACAATCATTGCGTAAGTCATCGCTTTGGTGTATAGTAATTCATAATTTTCTGTTTAGCGTAGATGACAGTGATTATATGAGAAACGGTGACTTCCCTCCGTCCCGTCTGCAAGCGCAGAATGACGCCGTTAGCCTTATTTGTCAAAGTAAACGGCAGCGGAATCCAGAAAATACCTTGGGCCTTATATCTCTAGCCAACAGAGAAGTGCTTTGTACTTTGACAAACGACTCTAGCAAGATATACAACCGATTGCACACAGTAGAGCCCAAAGGAACCATCAGTTTCTGCACATCTATTCGCATTGCCCATCTTGCATTACGTCATAGACAGCTAAGGCATCAAAAAATGCGCATTGTATGTTTTGTTGGCAGTCCAATAATGGATGATGATAAAGCGGTAAGTGTATTTACTGATCGTTGTGTATTGTTTCAGATGACCGATCTGGCAAAGCACTTGAAGAAGGAGAAGGTGACCGTCGATATCATCAACTTCGGTGAAAATGAAGTTAATCAACAGAAGCTTACGGACTTCATTGACACACTTAATGGGAAGACCGGTGGTACATCTCATTTGGTTTCTGTTCCACCAGGTGCTGTACTGCACGACTCATTGGTTACAAGCCCTATCGTTGCTGGAGAATTTGGTGGCACTCTAACAAATACAGGCTTGGGACTGGGTTTCGGTCTAGACCCCAATGAAGATCCGGATTTGCTTTACGCTTTGAGGGTTTCGATGGAAGACCAGCGTATGCGCCAAGAGCAAGAGGCTAACGCAGGTGCCACTACTGGGCCCAATTTGGCTACTGCTTTGCCTGGTGCGTGTCCTCGGACGATCTGTTTTGTTTCTTCCATATTCACCCTATCACCCCTGTTTCAAGACTTATTAACTCGTTTCATGATGATGTAATACTCGATCAATAGTTTTAACGTGCGAAAGAATTAGTTTGATCATGCAGGCCTGGTCATTGAATGCAAAAACATGTTCATATTCTTTTCCCGAAAGCTGGCTACAAAATGAACATGCTTCCCACCAGGTGGTTGGCGGCTTTTCTTATTACCGTATCAATTACCAACTGACTTTTGCGCGGTGTGAGAGGTCGGATAAGGCCGAAGATGGCATGTATAGTGAGATGGTTTGGTAGCCGCGCTTGGACTAAGGAGACGTTTGACGACTTGGGCCCTTCTTATCACGGCTACACTGCTAGTCTTTCTGTGGCAGACCGAGTGTCTGTCGTCATTGTGCGAGTGATCTCATTATGCGGCTGCGAAGCTTAGGTCGTTCGCGCAATGCCTGTCCACGCAGTGTCCATTTTCTACAGCCGGGCAATAGAAACAGTGCACCACCGGTGAAAGTTTTCGGAACGGACAGATTGTCGATCGCTGATTGTGATACTCGTCACACTGGTTTCGATGGCTTGGAGACGTCTTACGAATACCAGCTCACCGCTGGCCACTTCGTACTTTGTTTTTTGGACTGTTGTTTGTCATAATCTTATTCAAGTTTGAACCCTCTCCGTATGACTTGGGCCACCATCGATCTTCGCACTGTGCAAAGTGATGGATTACTTAATCACAAAATACGTGGAAAATAGAGGCCAATTAAATTCATTACTGATTCTTCAAGAAGAGCTAACAACTCCGCCGGTATAGGCCCGCCATTGGCTGCGGTATTCTCTCATGTTAGTGCTTTTAGCCGACAGTGAATGGTCGGGAGCTCTCCAACTTGATCGACATCACCTACTAACCTCACTCAGAGAGCCTCGTTGCTCATAATCATCCCAGCGCCTGATCATTACCGTCAGCAGTCGCACTAAACAGTGCGCAAGGCCGCAGACGCTCCGTTGATGTACCGGGTACTAGATAAACGTAGATTGAATTCTCATGATCTCCGTTATTAGCAGAACACACATCTCTGAACCATATAGCGGTAAACCGTTGTCTTTATCACTGTCAACCCGCTTAATATAGATTAACCAACAGAGGCAATAGCAGACGAATACCGATAGCCTGCACGCATCCTCCATTCGAATTGACCAGATTTTTGATCCGTACATATAACCTGGACGTACACGTGGGTCCCTTATCCTCATTTGATCTATATGGGTACGTATTTGCAACGTCGGAAATGACGGAAAATAATGGATACACTGTGTACCTTAACTTTTCTCGTCGGCACCTTGCCAGCAATGTTACAGGCTGATGAAGTGACATGACCCACATAGCTGAAGCGATCACCGGTCTCATAGGACTTCCCACTGCGCGCAGCAGTGCTCAGAATCAGACAATAATGTCTTATTCACCGCAACCTCGGGCTAGGCAAGCCCCTCACTGCCAAGTGAGTCAGACTTTTGAGTCATTGGCTCCGGGTGGGGTCCCCAAGAAAACCCTGTATCCTGTTGTCTCGCAGGTCAGACTTTTGAGTCAGAGACTCGGGGTGGGGTCCCTCAAGTCAACCCCCTTCCGCGGCATAAACGACCGGGAAGTATCAGAAGTTATCGCTCTCCCGACAGTGACATTATTAACCCAATACGACTTTCTCCTACTGTTTTACCCCCATTTCTTCTGCCTTCCATGTGCCTTCGGGCGATAATTGTTTTCTGAGGCCAAGACAACCGGTAAACATTGGCGCCTTCAATGTCCGCACTCTCCGACAAGTCGGTCAGCAAGCTGCTCTGGCTAGTACTCTCTCAAGTCTGGAGCTTGATGTGTGCTGCGTGTCGGAGACGCGAGTCTACGATTCTAGCACCGTTATTCCACTTTGAGCTCACCTCTAGATAACTGTCGATTCAAACGCTTTCTGGTGACGCCGAAGCTGAATCTCGCGGTCAAGCTGGAGTGGGAATCGCACTGAGTTCCAGAGCAGAGCAATGTTTGCTCGATTGGATCCCAGTGAACAGTCGCTTGTGCGCTGTCAGACTCAATACATCGGGTGGGAGTCGCACTGAGTTCCAGTTAACAGTCGCTTATGCGCTGTCAGACTCAATACATCGGTAAAAGTCTGTCGACGCAAATCAGAAAGACGTTGTGTATTCATTATATCGGCGTACGCTCCAACAGACAGCTGTTCGGATGTTACCAAGGATGCGTTCTATGACGCCCTCGTTGACCTTCTGAAGCAAACTAAACACTCAGACATCATCATACTAGCGGGCGATTTGAATGCCCAGCTTGGTCGGCTTTCCCCGGACGAGAAGCGGCTAAGGTATGTTTGGTGTCCGGGCACAACGCACTGACAATGGTGACAGACTGCTGCAGCTGTGTGCATCCCATGGTCTCTATATTTCGAGCACCGCATTTCAACACTGTATTACATGGAGACCTCCGTGTGCTTCTCAGCCGTGGACACAGTTGGATCATATAGCAGTCAGTTACAGGTGGCGCCACTCTGTTAAGGACTGTCGTGCCTTTTGGAGCAACCACCTGGACTCGGACCATGCTGTTGTGCGTGCCCGTTTTGTTTTGTCATTTACCCAGAGGACACGCTCGTAAATGCAAGGTAATTAACTGGCATTCGAGCGATGAGGGTGTAAAGAACGCTTACCAGAAGGCGTTGGTGAACAAGTTGCCCAGTTCGAGTCAGGTGAAAGATCCTAACGAACACTGGGAACAAATCGCCGCAGCTATGAAAACATGCTGTGAAGAGGTATGTTCCGAAGGAGCTGTTCGGTTGCGACAGAACTGGATTTCCATCACGTCGATAAACCTCATGAACAAGCGTCGCTCGATCCCACCTGGTTCTGAATATGATGACGACCGTCGAGAACTTAAACGCAAGCTGACTAAAAGCTTGCGCAAAGACCGTGAGCACTACTTGGTCGAACAGTCGAAAGAGATGGAAAGGGCCTTTTTATCTGGGAATTGCAGAAGGCTTTTCCCTGATCCGTGGTTGTACTGGTCGTCGAGTTGGTGTAAGTGAGACCATATGTGAAAAAGATGGTTCACTTATCACCAATCAATCGCGTCGACTTGACAGGTGGGCTGAACATTTTGAAGAACAGTTCAGCTGGCCTCAACCAGATTATGTGGACGACGGGACCCGAATGGTCAGTTATTGCGTTCCAGACGGCCCTCCGTCTGTTGTGACCCCTCTGATAGAGAAAGACAAGAAAAAACGCAAAAAAGCGAGCCGTATCTTGATCGCGAACGAACGAGACTATATCGCAAAATAACATGAAAATCAGGGCGAAAGTATTGGAACCCAACTCTGGCAACTTCGAACCCCCCTCCCCCCAACAAGTGGGGAAAAGGACGGTCGGCGAACGAACTATTTTTGCTGCTCAGCCAGAAGGCAAAACAGCGACAAACAATGACTGCATTTATAGGTTTGGAGCCTGTCGCGTCCAAGTTGCTCACTGGCCTCATTTTACGTCGACTCACTGAGCCCAGGAAAAAACATACTTGAATAACATGTTGGATTCCGATCCGGTTGAATGGTGCATTGATCACATTTTTACCTTGCGACGGATCTTGGAACATCGGCACTCTTATAGGCAGCCGACGGTCGTGGTCTTTTTGGACCTGAAAGCTGCTTTCGATTCAGTTGCTCGTAACGTTCTCTGGAACTGTCTTCTTCGCAAGGGAGTACCAGGGAAATACGTGAATCTGTTGAGATCACTGTATGCTCACTCTGCAAGCAGGGTGAGAGTTTATGGACAACTGTCTCGGGCGTTCATCACTTCTAGTGGTGTTCGTCAAGGGTGTCCGATTTCCCCTTTGTTCAATTTTGTCATGGACGACATTCTGGAGGGTGCGCTTGAGGAGTCCAGTGAACTTGGTGTTGAGCTTCTTCCTGGCGCTCGGTTGACCGATCTGGAGTATGCGGACGACATTGTCTTACTTAGCCCCTCTGCCGAAGACATGCAGACCATGCTGAACAAGGTGAGTGACCGGGCTGGTTTGTATGGAATGCGCTTCGCACCTTCAAAGTGCAGTGTTGCTTAAGACTGGGACATTTCACTCCCACTTCTTAATTGTCAGATATCGCTTGAGACTATGACTGTTTAACGTGCTTGGATGAATTATTTGTCAGCTTGTAATATTGCGGTATGAGCTAGCGAGGAAAGCACAGAGCGTACGGAGTTGCGTTTGCAACGTGTCATCTGTGGCGTCAACTACTTGTCTTTGTCGCTGAAAGAAGAGTATAGTCATGCTTGTGAACCGTTCTGTTTTTGCTCTAAGCGGTTGGAGACGGTTGATCTGTTCAAAGAAGGTAATGAAAGAGTTTTCTGGTGTTGATCATGAACTATCGTCTCGTGCAAATAGCTACATGTAAATGAATGATACGGCGTGAACTCAGTGTTAGCAGTTAGTGCGACTTGCGTAGATGTGCCGGAACCTCGAAGGATACACGCGTTCAAATTGGCCTCGATACTCAGTTGCTATCAGTCTGCGACCTGGTTGGTACGTACATCCGTATGTCAGGTGGAGCGTCTTACGTCCCGGACATGGGATTACTGTGACATACAAAGTTGGTTGTGAAGCACAATGTTTGGATTAGACAACGTGGGTAGCGCAATTGAAGATTTGATAGCTCCTTACCCTGGAGAGCAAAGTTGGGAGGTATTCTTGCCTCGATGGATCGTCGCTGATACTTCAAGGACGCTGACTTAGAGACGCTATCGGCGAAGATGGCGGGTGTGCAGTCCAATGACGTACTCGCAATCATTAGCATTTTAGTTCTTCTTGCTTAAGACTTACTATTGAAATTTCAACCTTCTTAGTGACGTTTTTTCTAGATCTTCGACGTCAACTGTTATAGGGTGAGCGGCAGCCTTTGAGCCACAGTACTTTGGTCATGCTCATGGCTGCAGTGATGATGATGATCATTGGACATGGTTTCTTGGCAGGTGCGTGACTTGCTTGCTAGGCATGAACGCTGTGCCATTGAAACTTACTTTAGTTGAACGTGTAGGGCTCCTGATTGGGAACTTGGTATCTTTTGGCTCTGCGAAGACTCGCCAGATTTTGTGTATACGAAGAACTGGAACCGGTGGCGAATCTTCGCACGCTCGTATTTTTACTGTTTTCTGTGCGTCTTCTCGTTGTTTCCTCTCAGTAGTTGCAATTATCTCCGTTTTACTGCATCACGAACGCTTGTAACTAACCTATGGAGTGTATGATGGACTATCACTTTCCTCATCATCGTCATCACCCATTATACAAAATCTATCATCGTAGACAGCAAATACTAGTGTGAACGACAGTGGTAAAGGCCACATAACCACGAAGAAAAAAGCAACCCTATATAGGAAGATATGAAAAAAGAAGGGGAGGGGAAGGGGACCTACTTACTAAAAATAGCTACGCCTATATTCAAACATACACATCAAGGCGCTCACTGCAGAACGCAAAAGTTGTAGGTGAATTAAGGCCCATAGGCAAGACAGGTTCGTTCGCTTTCATTCCCGCATCATAAGTGACTCACTTTACAGACATCTCGGCAAACAAACATTCACGCACTGAGCTCGGTTTAGCCGCCATCTATTAACGCCAAGCACCGAATTGTGAGTCCCGAAGGCTCCGTGAGACAACGCGATTACGTGAGCGACCCTTCGTGAACAGTTTCATTGTTACGCATATTGTGGTGGATTATCAAGCCGGAAGTGAGAGTATTCCAACACTTGGCGGAATACCTCAACGCGGAAGGGAGGTCCGTCCAAAAAACCATAGCGAGCAGATCGAGGACAACGTGAGCGACCGAATGAGTCATCACTCGACTGGATCGGACCAACGGGCGAGGCACGGCAGGCAAAATAAGACGGATGGCCTGATCGGGGGCGCCGTTATTCCAACACTCAAGGGGATATCTCGACACGGTCGCGGAATACGGTCAAAACCCGTGGATGATTGCGACACAAGAGCGACGAGAGCTATCGCTCAACAGGATCGGATTAACGGGCGAGGAGTGGCAGGCGAAAACCCCCGGTAGAAGGCGCCGATCACACACGTAAACCGGGCAGAAGTGCACACGACGCGTGAACGGAAACCTGGACGTGTTGTGGACTGGATTGATGACTCATAAACGCGAGCGCGTGCGCAGCGTGGTAACTAGCGTGTTGGACAATAAAGATTGTGCTTTATTGGACGCCTTCTCGCTACAATATCATCATCTGTCCACCTCGCACGTAGCGTCCACAAAGAGTGATCGATGTTGGCAAACGACTAGCTGGCATCCTTACTACGTAACCTAACCATCTAAGTTTGTGGAAGTGTAGCGACTGAACAAAAGATCTCGTTTGACAATCAGTGCTGAACACGTTCTAACGTCTCGTTGTCTTTAGCTGAATGCACCGATACGAGCGATTGAACGCAGACATCGGTGGTCAAATACCTGGAGACGGTTCACGTCCTCTACTCTTGGCGGCCAGGTTTCGCTACCGTAAGTAATCAGGTGCTACTTTGTTTGATATACGCGACCCTTAAGCTTTAGGGAAATACCTCTGTGTCGCCATAGGTGTCTCAGGTTAGCGAACACCGCCTTAGCATTGGAAATAGGCGCTTCTATTTATTATACATCTCTGCGCAACTATGTAGCTTCCAATATGCAACCATAAGCTTGCAAACATAATAATTATCTAACATTACATCTGCGTAATCACAACAATTTTGCAGAAGCAGTTTGCATTTTGAGACCGTAAAGCGCATTCCGAAGTACTTAGCAAATCGCGAATGTCCAGTGTTGTTTGTGCCGCTTGAAAGTGGTCAAACAGCACTACCTTATCGTCAGCATAATCAAGATCAGTCAGTCTTCCACCAGGTAGGAGGTCCACGCCGGCATCTTGTGAGTGTCGGAGACAATCCTTCATTGTATCGTCCATCACAAACTTGACAAAAATAGTGGACGAGAGCAGCTTCGACGTACGCGCTCCTGATGCTGCAACTTCTCACAGTTCACGACCTTTAACCTGAGCTGGAAGGTATGGGTGAGCGCTGACACTACGTGTTCACAACAATTAGTCGGTACACCTTGCGTTTAAAGCGACTCTAAAAGTGTAGATCAATCCACCGAATCGAACCGCACCTCTATGGTCGAGAAATACGGCGATTGTTGGCCGACGGTCCACATGACGCTGCTCCAGAATTTGACGAAGATAAAATGTGAGTTGAACATCCCGTCCAGGATGAAACCCTGCCTGATCTTCCCTAATGTTTGCTTCCCGAGCTACAGTGAGTCGACGAAGTATAATGGATGTCAGAACCCTAGTAATGACTGACGGGTGAAACTAATTCCACTATGGTTTTTCGCAAGAGCACTGATACCTTTTCTTTGAATATAATAGGTATTATAAGTACGGCAGCACGGAGGGATGATCTCCGTTGCCCACAAATTGAAAAACTGAATCAAGGCTCTATAATATCCCGTTTCTCAAAAAGTGCCGAATAGATTAATGTATCCGCCGCCTTTTAGTTGGAGATCCGAAAGACAATTGCGAACCTCAGTCTCAGTAGGTGGTTGCCAATCTGCTGACCAACGTGCTTCAACACAAGTTTGTGGCGACAACACAGTAGAAGCAGGAGGCGAACTAAATTGACCCTCAACGTGTTCCGCTCATCTATCCAACCTTCTGTTCCTCGCTGATAGCTTCACTGACAGACAGTCGCCTGGAATCAATGGTACGGCTCAGCTTAAACAGTCTGCCGATGTTCCCTGAAGCAAAGGCGATCTCCATTTCCTCAACTTTTTCCATCAACCAAACCTCACGACCAGTCTTCAGGCTACGTTTCAGTTTTCTACGGATATCTCTTCTAGACATGTCATGGGAACTGCCACAAGAGATGTTCCGTCTAGCTTCTAACAACTCCTAGGTATCCCTGATATCCAATGCTTGTTCAACCCATATTCCTCTGTGACGCATGCTACAGTATCTGCTTCATAACTGGACTGTGAGATCTCAGTCTAACAGCTGTCAGGAACTTCGGAGTTAAAATTACTAAGGCAGCTTTTTTAGCTGGTTTGGTACTTATGCTTTATCCACGGCATGACTAGCTCCTTAGCAGCCAGTCGTTGCTGTCGGTGGGGTCGTTGTCCAGCAAAAGTGAGAACGAAACGACAACGTACCAACGCATGATCCGAATCCAAGTATGTGCTCCAATAAGAACGACAGTCTTGAATGGAACCCCGCCACCTATAGCTAACAGCTATGTGGTCTGTCTGAGATCAGGCCTGATTCGAAGAATTAGGATGCCAATCACAATAATGACCCGCACGATTGCTAAAAATAACTTGTGCTCAGCGCCCAGCTGCAACAATCGTCCGCCATTATCTCATCGATGTGACGCTATTGCAAGCATGTAATCTAGATGAGCTTCTGCCACACCAAGGCGACCGACCTGAGCATTCATATCTCCGGCCAGAACGACTATATCAGAGCCACGTGTCGACCGAAGGAGAGTGGCCAGATCCGAGTAAAATGCGTCCTTGACGCCGACATCACTACACTCAGTTGGAGCATTAGCAGACACAATGGATACGTCTCTAGAAGTCTTGCGTCTAGAGCTGGCCTTAACATAATTTGTCAAGCGGACAGCACAGTCTACTGTTAACAGGAATCCAATCTACTAATGCGGCTGCGGCCGTCGTGCTGAGACTATACCTACTCCAGCCTGACCTGTAACGGCGGCTGTGGAGTCACCCGAAGTGTATAACCAGTATCGGGTAGACAATGCGGGTGCTGTTAGTTCCTGTCCTGGATTCTAGTCTCCGAAATACAGCAGACATCGACATGCAACGAGTCTAACGTTCGTGCGAGAGCGGCCTGTTGACCTATCTGTTTTAGCGTGCGAACGTTGAAAGGCACCTATATTAATTCGCATTCTAGGTCTAAGCAAGGGACGAGGGAGGCCTGAAGCTGAATTGGTAAGAGATTGGATGTTAGCGGCACAGTGTTACTATGATTAGCTATATCTATTGTGGGACCTGCAGAGTAATCATCAGAAATGGAGGTCGGGAGGGGCCTGAGAGCTAAATTTGATAGGACAGTGGGGAGGGGTCAGCAGTAGCATGTTTTCGCCTATCCACCCTGCTGTATGCAGCAGATAGGGCGACCCGGTTTATACTGCGAGACGGCCGATGCAGTATGGAATTACTGGTGTTGTGAATATTCATGGTTGTGTGTGGGCTGAGATACTGCCAGGACGCCAGACCTAGACAGGAGAACGATTAGGGTTCTCAACCAAAGCCTTTGGCTCAAAAGCCTGTACCGCAAGGCAGCGGTGGGTGGCAGTGTACCAGAACTGGTACATTTTTTAGTGAGATGCCAATCTTCTTTCCACCCCCAACCTGGAGGATCCAGGAGACTGGTTTGTCAGACCTCTACCTATTGGCCTGCCTGGCATGAGTGACTCTATCGATGTGGTGATCACACCGTCCAGTTTAGCCCAATAGGCTCATCAAGATGCGCAAGTCGTCACACTGCGCCAAGGTTCAGTCTCGTTGTGACAATGTTTATTACGTATACCCTGGTGGCTTTTCCACTCTTGTTGATGTGTACTATGTTTGAGCGCCGATCTGTGGGCTCAAGGCGTCATGCATAGGGCTGCCGGCCTGATTCCATGCATCCTCCCTCAGCTGTGTTGTTTTCTATTAACTGGTTGATGTGTTTAATTCGCATGCATGCACCATCCAAAGACTGACTTGCCGGCTTCGCGTTTACTTGCTAGCCTTAATCGGGTGTTCTTCTGTTGCTTGTATCCGCGGAACTGCGGAGTCCACTTGTTATACTCCCTGTGAACATGAACGTTTGGGTATTGTAGGCGAAAGAACGCTTAGGTGCTATCGATGCCATAACGTTATCCTTAGAACGCTGAGTGACGCGTTGCAATCGGTCCAACTTGTTTTGACCTTTGGGGTCCGATTAGCTTGCGCGCCACTCAGCGTTCAAGGATAACGTGGTAGCGTCGATTGCGCCGAAGCGTTTTGTAGCCTACGGTTCCAGTTAGTGTTATTTTCTCCTGCACTGTTTTTCCATAGTGAGTTTCCTCGTCCCTCATGGTGGGCGGCGGCTGGATCCCAGTACCATCTAATAAATTTTCAAGTCGGTCTTGTACTCACGTTTGTTCATCATTGGTCGTACGATCTCTCTGCTGCTTTGCCACAAGGGTTCTAAGCGTCTCTGGATTCAATCACCCTAAACGTAAATCATTTATATGTAACGATACAGTTTCATCACTTGATAACAGTTTTACACTTTGGTATTTTTGTTTGAACATCAGCTGGAACCGGGACTTCTGAGGAGGCTATGCTGCAACAAGCTTTGGCCATGTCGATGAACACTGGCACGCGCCCACCCGTTTCTGGCTTACCGATGGAAATCGATTTGTCCGCAATGACGGAGGAGGAGCAAATTGCCTACGCACTCGAAATCTCAATGCAACAACAAGGAGAGTCGGTTCCTGCTGCTTCAGCTCAGGTGAGAATATCGGTTTTGACTTCCTCAGCACGTGTCTGTTTATCCTGGCGATCCATTTAAAGGTAATGTTTGTGTTGCACGTTTTTTTGGAAATGTTGGTGAGACTATAGTGATTCGTGTTTGGTATGTGTTCAAAATACGGATGTGCGTTGGCTATCGGCATCCTTATTTCAGACCAAATCGACTACAAAACTGTCCATCAGATTGGGGTTCACTCTTAACAGGTACACGGGCACCAAAATACACTTACCACTATCGACGATACCAAATGGTGTCTAGCAGGTACCATCACACTGCCGACAGTATGGAAGCTCGGAGATAGCCGCGATTTGTCGTCAGCATTTTTACTTCCAGGTCATCTATTTCTCGACTAACGTCAACCTTTCTGATGATTTTCGCTTCCATCTACACCCGGTTACAAATTGCCTTGTAGTACGCAGTCGGGAGCTTAGGTTGTTAGAAATTGCATGTCACTTGCAGTAATTCTCATCTCTCGGTCACGAATGTCATTACTACAACTTCAATGATCCCTTTCATTCTTAGATATTGCAATCCTGAATAAATGACTGGCTGGACTCATTTTTCACGACATCAGTGACGAAGAACACCTTAAGAGAAGGGAATGGTCAATTTCACAACGGCCATAGGTCTAACTAGAAGGTGGTGCCTCTGTTCGCCGCAACACTAACGAGGAACATCCTAGAAGAGTAGGTCTGTCACAAGAAGAGACAGATGATGAATGAACTAGGAGAAGTGTTAAGGATACAAGTACGTTATTGGCTGCAGCGCGCTGTCATGGTTTCCTATCAGCCACTTTAGCGATGACGTGTTCTCCAACCTGGCATGCCACAAGCATTCACTTTGCTCGACGAAAATGTCAGAAGCTTCACAGTTTTGTGATTTCCTTGTTGGCCGACCACCTCGTGATCCGATCTATCTAGTGGTGGTCTCGGTATATAGGGCTTGGTGGAGTAAGCGCTCATTTGGCATAAAGACTGCGTGACCTAAACACCATAGACTGTGTAGTTTAGATATATGGTCAAATGATCGTGTAGCGGAAGATTTTCCGGACGTGCTATGATGACCAAATTGATGCGTGAATGATTGTCACGTAGACTTCTGGCACGGAGACTAATTTGGTAGGTACATCTTCGGTTTCCCGACCTGCAGAAAGAGTTTTGTGAGTTATGTCACCGACCTTTTGCTACATTCTCCGTAAACAGTAGAGAGGATATCTGGACCCAAAACCTTGTACAGTTTGTACTACTGCAGAGCCACCTCTGATTCTGACGACGAGCGATCTTGATCTGCTTACGTTTGACTTTTCTATGGTGGTTTTCATATTTAAAGCTGAGAGGGACCGAGCGACGCTTGTTTATGTGGCTCACGTAGTGCTATCGCAACTGTACTTCTTCGGAATGTACTTCGCGGTAAATTTCCGTCGCATCTGCAGTTTATTCCAGCTTTGGTTAAGTTTCCTCACTCACGTGCATTTACTTGTACAGTTTGTCTCTCACACCTTCACACGAATGCCAGTTGCATTACGTTCACGGGTGCATTAAGTCTGGATGAAGGGAGCACAAAAACAGTTGTGTGGATCCAACTAGTTGTCACGAAACACCCGACCATCTTTAACAGATCGTCACCACATGTAACTCACCCCCATGCTATTGTTTTGTGTCCATGGCTGAGATAAACAGGGTAGTCTCCATGTGACAATAATTGGTTCGAACTGCGACATTAGACGTGTAGAGAAATGCAAACAAGATACTTCTTCACTAGATGTAAAACGTTTTCTCGAGGTATTCAATAATGCACACCATTGTACTCATTTCACTGTTGAACTAGAGGCAAGGGACGCATTTCACTTCCTTGATAACATGTACCGATCCCCCGGTGGGTCTCTAGGACGAGGTATATTTCTCAAAGAGGCGCGGACTGGCCAGTATACTAATTTCCGCAGTTTTGTTCCCCTCAAATAAAAAGAGAACTAGGTTCACTCTGATGTTCTGCGTCAGAAAAATCTGCTCGGAGATCACGCTGAGGGTCGAACTCCATTTTCTCACTAAAACGCTCCGGGAAAGCGATTGTCCGAACAGCCTCATTGCACAAACTTGATCGCTACATCAACATGGAACCCCATTTCTAGTGTTTGTAAGAAACCCGTGTTCATCTCATTTCTAACAGACAGTCACTGAACAGGTGAACCGACGTTTACGGCATCACCGAAGAGCCGGCGCACCTCCAGACCTATGTCGAGAATTAGTCTTAAAGACATTACCCGTCCACAACCAGTCAGTGCTGGTGTAAGCTTTCACTTGATGCCGTTTTACAGCAGAGTATGTCGGTCGAACAACTAGACCTCTGTCCAGACCGATTAAAGAGTCAGAACCGAGGTCACAAAATCCTTCAATCGTGCGGTTGTTTCGCATTTTGTTAACAACCACCAAGTAGACCAGTCGAGAGCATTTCGAGTCCTATGCTAGGTTCCAGTCAGTTAACCAAAGTCGGTGGAATCGTTCGCAATAAGTTTGCGTAACCTATTGCTTTGCTTACAAAAAAAATTCTCTCCATGTCCTCCAACTTTTGTGGTCTCCAGTGATTCCTACTCCCTCACGGTTGGTAGTATCCGTTTCGGATTATCCTGTCGCGTTGACGGAAGCCAAAGGACACCTATGCATAACACTTACCACAAGTGGCTTGCGCTGCACCACTTGTGGTTCCACTCACACCACGTATCCAGTGTAAACCCGAAGGAATAAGACCAGTAGGTGTGTGAGTGAGGCCTTTGTGTCTCAGTCAGGTCAATGCTAGCTAGCCAGTCTGTAGGTTGTACGAAAGTACGAGCCTTCTCTCACGGAAAATACATTGGGAGACTACTATGGTAAGATGTAAACTGGAAACAGAAATACTGAAAATATAATGTAAGGAGTAGTTCACTATAGGAGAACATGTTAATGCATTGTAAAAAGAATAAGGAGGAAGAGCAAATTTTAAAGTTGGATTGAGAAACCGACACAGAATTCATCATACATTACACCAACAAAGATGAAGAAATGAAAACGTAGAAGGCCATAATAACCGAAGTTTATGAAGCGGAGTGCGGGTGATTCGCCAGGCGCCGGCGGTCGTTGGTTGATACGAACGGAAAGTAGGTGTAATTGACACAACGTACTTGGGCCTAACGTATCGTCGTCTCTTCGCCGACGGTGCACTATGAGTACGCTGGTGACCTACTAATCCGAGGCGGCCAGCGCATTCACGGCCGCACACATCGCAACGCCATATAGTCATGTCACCACGACCTATTGCATTTGTAGTTCAATTGCGTACCGCGCGGTTCAGTTTACGTCCCCGGGGACGTTGCTCGTTAAACTTTCGGACACTCGTCTGAATCGTATTCCTCCAGACCATTTTGTTCAAGGCGAAACCCTCCCAAGGTCTCAAGTGGACACCACAACGCGAAAGACTTACTTGGCCAACATTCTAGTGACTCCGCTTTTGATCACCACGATTTCGCTTACGTGCCTTCCCTTGCCCGCACAGCAGCTGCTTCGGAGTCCGGTCGTCGTTCATCCTATGGACATGCCCTAGCAGACGGGGCATCAACATGGCTTCCATCTCGTTCGTGTCTGCCGCTCGAGTTGCCTCAGCATTTGGAACCATGTTGGATGATCGATTGCCGTAGATGCGACTTAGACATTGCAGATGGGGCAGTTCAGATACCGTGCCGTTGATACAGTGTCCAAGTTTCAGAGACGCAGCACACGTCTACTCGAAAACTAGTTTGATTACTCGTCAGGAGACCTCACTAACCTACCTTTCGGAGATGATTCACATTAGAAGGACCGATGTTGACCAGTTGTCTTCGAGTTCGCGAACAACTTCTACGGAGAGGGCATAAAAATTTGAAGGTAAAGCAGAACATGGCATTAGCATAGTGCAAATGGTATCAGCATTTGGATAGCAATAGCTCCTAACACTTACCTGTTATGCATGTTGCAGTAGAAGGCTGATTAAGTTGCACCCGTCAGGTATCTCTAGCTCAGAACTCTGATATGAGAGGGAACGACATATAGAGTTTTATTTTGGAGCTAGTGATTCAAAGGCCGGACTCTTGGCGTTGCGAGGCTTGCTTAGTCGCAGCGCACAGGTGATATAGTGCTGATGTTTTATTTCTGCTTGTTGCCGCACTGTCAGTTATTATAACCATCCGTTGGACCCGGAAGTGGACTATGGATTTTGCATGTGGTAGAGTAATAAAGTCTTAAATACAGATCTTACATCTCTCCTCAAAGCTCACAGTGATATTGTTATCGAAACCGATACCATTCCTTCGGAAATATTTGAAAGCTGAAGAATTACTTTGTATTTTGTGCTCATCATCGGTTATTTCCGTTCTCAGCAGGGCGACCTAAATCTCCTGTGACAGCTACATACGCATTAACCTTACCTCTATTGGTTCTTTGTTACCTGCTGATTTTATACTTTGTCGTCTCGCTAAACTCAGGGCAAGCCAGATTCGTGCGAAACAAGCAAATTTCCGAGCCGATCGGGGAGATGCATTGATCATATACTTCTCCTTTAACGTCCCTTAAACCATTGATACCCTTATGGGTAACCAACGGTTGTGGCATTTTTAGATCTAAAAGCTGCAGTGGATTCGACTGCCCTTAAGGTTCTTTAGAACCATCTCCTTCAAAAAGGAGTTCCCTTGTATATATGTGATTATGCTAGGATCATTGTGTGCTCATTCCTCAAGCAAGGTGTGGGTTTGTGGGTAATCATTAGCAGTGGTGTTCACCGAGGTTTCCGGTCTCCTTCTTTCCGTTTGACTCCGTCATAAAAAACGTTCTCAAATGCGCACGTGATGGTTCCAGCGATCTTAGTATTGGGTTTCTTTGTGGCAATTATATGATCTGTGTGAAGTATACGAATGGCGGTGCTCTTTGTAGTCTTTTGCGGAAGACCTTACTGAAAAAGGTGGATGACGGGGTTGGCCTTTACGGACTATATTTCAGGCCGTGAGTGTGCGAATTGCTACTTCAACATTGGGTCGCTCCTACTTCCAGCTTTATTGCAGGTATTCTGCTTGAGACTAAGCCACTTCATCCACTCCGATGTGACTATCCCATGAGGTTGTGCTATTGCCAGTTAGTTGTTTCAGTTTGCCTTTAGTAACAGGCGTCATCTGTGGCGATGAAAAGTGATCCGCTGAAGGAAAGGACGTTTCCCGAAAACACGGCATGCTCACGACGACGATGTGAACAGAGCTGCAGCATTTGAATATCGTTGTCTCTGTCAATAGCATCAAGCTGTTTGGTAAAGTGAACAACATAGATATTGACTGTTGCGTTTAACAAAAATCTTCTGCTACACGATCATTTGACCATATATCTAAACTACACAGTCTATGGTGTTTAGGTCACGCAGTCTTTATGCCAAATGAGCGCTTACTCCACCAAGCCCTATATACCGAGACCACCACTAGATAGATCGGATCACGAGGTGGTCGGCCAACAAGGAAATCACAAAACTGTGAAGCTTCTGACATTTTCGTCGAGCAAAGTGAATGCTTGTGGCATGCCAGGTTGGAGAACACGTCATCGCTAAAGTGGCTGATAGGAAACCATGACAGCGCGCTGCAGCCAATAACGTACTTGTATCCTTAACACTTCTCCTAGTTCATTCATCATCTGTCTCTTCTTGTGACAGACCTACTCTTCTAGGATGTTCCTCGTTAGTGTTGCGCCGAGCAATGGTAGTATCTTCTGGTCAGGTTTACTGTCGCTTATGAACTAGTGTTGAAACTGTCGCTCGCAGTTGAAGTATCCAACGGTTATACTGGGATTTTACATAATACTTCGACGGTCTCGATCATCCTCAGTTTTATTGGGTAGCTCTCTATCCGAAGTAATTTGTTCTATTGTCCTCTCCCATTCAGTAGATTTCACTGCCGCAGCTGTGAAAGTGACTGTGCCGGTTACCCATAAGATTATCACTTACTGTCGGTAGTACGACGTACAACCGCGTGAATATAACTAGTTTTCGTGCGACTGCTTCTTCTTTGTCGTATTTGTTGTGGTTGTATGCGGTTTCACCTAGTCCGCTTGGCCCCTTAGGTAAACAAATGGCTCAAGCTTGAATATGACGTAAAGATAGCAGATTAGGTAAGTATGCCAGTATTTAACTGTTATGTTTTTTTCCACAGAGGTGAAACCTTATTGTATTCTACACAGGGGCCCAGCCACTGTTGTGTAAACTTCACGATATGCTGAACGATTGTTAGTGCGTAGACGTTCATACATAGCCAAGTTGATGGTCCGATCAAATTAAGCCGAAGACCCATGACACAGTGTTTGTTACGCTGATCTTGTGAACTTGAGGCAGAGTTGTGTTGGTGATCTAGACAAATTTATCTGTTTCGGATGGGTCCTGCCAAATTATATTGCAAGGCGCTATCGTATGTGAGCTACATTCTGAACTCTTGCTAACCGTGGCTATAGTGCTGACGACCAATCAAACTGTTGAGTTCTGTCCACTTCCTCTTCGTAATCGTGCAGCAAAAAATATTTAGTCTACGCTTATGCTTTACTGCCATACTATTGTGATTTAAAAATAAGACCTGAGCCTGGTTGCGTAATAGGGAACTTGAATGAGACGTGATTGCTCAAACATCAAACATCAAGGTGCTTACATATTGCAACTAACCGGTCGACTTGTTAGTTTGAGTAAGATATCTTCAAGACAACTTCTTTGCGGCTTTTGCTGCCCATTTAACCAATTGTACGTTTGTTGTGCCTGAGTTCCTACTGCTGCAGGTGATCGGTATAATTTTCTTCAGTCACCTGTTTTCGCTTGTTTGTCTAACTAGCCGTTAACAGACCGACCGCATCGGATCGTGCTTCTGCCTTCTGGTTGATTGGTTGCCATACTGATTACATCTACACTTAAGATGATACATTCGTTTTGATTCTGGATTGAGTGTTCTGGGTTTGCACGGTTGGTGCGGACATGTCAGTTGGCGACGAGCAGTGGCAAGTCATCATTATCACCGCGTAATTATTAATTGAAGTTCAGAGGCTTCTAAAGCAGCGACCCGGACATTATGTTGTCGTGTAAATTTAGTTGACTGAAGTTATTGTGCACAAAGTTGTCGTTCATTAGAACCAGTAACCAACACCATAACGGAATTTAACTGTCTCTGGAATAGCAGTATCATGTTTGAGGCTCAATCCGAGTGTTACGATGACTTATTCAGTGGAGTCACAGCGCACTTGGATGATAGTGCTTTTACGCAGACTTAACTCGGGTTCAGTGTTGTAACTTTATTCTGTCAAAGAACCTACTTAAATGTTCATTCTCAGACATTACGGTGTTTAAAGCGCATTTTGTCTGAGCGCACGTCATTATTCAACACTCCTTTTAACTGCTTGAAACTCAGTAAGCGGTTCTGTAAGGACTCCTTGACGTTCACCGGCTACTCGTGTCTGAGCAATTCAAGCTGTCAGACTTCATCAGTGGGTAGCTTAAAATGTTAATTTCTGTGTGGGCTTAAGTCAGTCTCTAATGTGGGTATTCGTGCACGTATCTTATCTCAGATTGGAAAATCCTAGACACGGCACTACAGGCATCAGTGGGCAGATATTTGAGGAAAGTTTACTTCCTTTATTCAGATCAGCCATCGTTCGGTGTCACAGGTAACAGGGCACTTCTAGTCGCTTCACATTCACGACTCTTTCGGCTCATAAAGGAGTCACTTTTACCTCTAAGATGTCATAGATGAGCGGCTATTGCCCCAATATTGTATTTACTGCAATTCGTGCTACTGTTACAGCTCCTTGAGTTCACGTGTTGGTGAACAACCACCATAACGTCGATATGTAAGTTCATCTTAAAGTAACTATACTAGTCTTATCGAAGCTCTTTCCATTTCGAAGCTGCCTAGCGCTTTCGGAGATGTTTGACAGAACGCAGGATGCGGTCTAATATTGTCCATGCTGTCTCATAGTTGTCGAACACTAATATCTGCCATTGTCTCATTCAGAAAATGTGGTTTATGTCTTATAGGCGTTGTATCTTACAATTTAACCCAACTGCGTGCTTGTGAAACAAAACTTAGTCTCCAAGCAACCTCTTGAAGGTTGTCCCTTAAGCAGCATAATTAAGATGGCTGAAAGACACTACCTATCCATATACGTCTAATTGACACCTGTGTTTCGCCTTAGGTTACCACTCGGAGTTTCGTGCGCGCATCTACACAGTATTCACTTGTCAGTTGCCTCCGTTCCAGTCCATTAAGGTCGACGACAAACTGAGATCGGTGAACTCACCGTATTATTTTTTACACAACCTAGAACCAAGTGAAACTTCGAATTATAGGCTTCGTACAAGAGCCTGAAGGGTCCGACCGGTTGTATGCGAAATAAATCACGAAAATACTGAACAAGTCACGTGTCAAGAGCAAGCTAATGTCAGTAGCCCTAGGTTTATTAAGAGCCTCGGCCTGCTTGCATGGCCTCGATAATAGGGACACCCATGGCATTTCTCTCTTTTGAGTCTTATTGGTATGAGGCTAGTCTTGTATTAATCTGGAGGAATGTGACTCGTGTCCCTCTTCTGTCAATCAGTCGGCATGGTTACAGTAACTGCTTATTTGGTGTTGAACACTGCTGCTACGCTCTATGCTGTGCTGTTGTCAGTAGGCCAGATGTATTTACTAAGATGTTTAACAACACTTACAGTATGTTGTTACAGACCTGGTCGAATGACGATCCTGGGAGGTGGACCTGGTTTATATGGAGGTGTTGATGTATCTGTCAACAAGTAGTCCATGAGTAACGTTGGACCGACGCTCGCGGCTAGTATTAACTGTCCAATTTAAATGGCCAGCTATATGATGATGAATGTACGCAGGATCGCAAATCCCGAGTAATCTATACTTATCACCATGATGCAGATTGAATTGTGTCTACTTCTGGTTGTTGCTAGTGGTCTCGGTAGTTTGACGCAATCAAACGGAGTCAAAAATGTTGCATGCTTTCCGTTCCATAATGGACTCGGTGAGGGAGGAACCGTATTTTGGCGTTCTTGCTTAAATTGATGCGGCAATTATATTGACCTCCTCAGATGATATCCACTGTTTCTTCGCCTTGAGCGAAACCTGATTGATTATATCCACAAAGTGTTCCGATTGACTTTTTGACTGAGGGAGACAAAGTGTCAGTTTGGTGTGAGGCGCAAAACAGAAGTAGATTGCTAGGTGTTGTCTCTGGGAAGCCTGACAGGTAAACCAGTGTTCGACGAACCGAAACAGTGTTCAAGATTACCACTCACTCCATTCAGAGCTTGAGTGTGCCACAGCGGCCTTTGTGAATCGTTGATTCCGTCAACGGAAGCCGCAAAATCGATGTGTTGGTTCCCCACCGAGGTTATTTTATATAGGGTCAAGGCTTTCAATTTAATTCCATCAGATATTTTGCCCCTCATTACGATTGCAGTTTGCCTTTGACTTGATGTCATCGCTCGAGATCTGTAGTGTACGTATCTGCGTAGTGTCACTCTTGTGAGGATACGTTGCTATGCTTTTTTGTCGAGGTGAGATGCATCCGATTGCGTACACTCCGTAGGAATAGGCAGAACACTTATGGTTCCTCTGTCCAGTATATACCCACGGTGATGAGATTTGTTTTCGTAACGTATCACATACCTTATAGGTTTGTTAGTACGGGATGCATCATACCATCTTTCATCGGTGAGCTTGGGGAGACCATCAGATACACTTGTTGCATATGCTGTAAGTTCATCTATATTTGTCGGTGGGTTTGTAAACGGTAGGGGATCGGCGTGATGTCAGACGCGGTATCTGACTGAGGGACGACTTCGCGATAGTTGACTTGAGCAGTTTCGTACTTACTACGCACCTTGAAATCAACTTCAAAGGTAACTCACACTGTTAAAGCGACTCACTGAAGACTTATTAGCCGGCATACAACCCTGGTACCTTCCGTATTGTTTTGTTACATAGTATTAACCTCATTCTGCCGCATTTTTCACAGCAATTCCTCTTAAAAGAGCGAAATTGAGCAAAATGTGCAGCGCATTCCGCAGTGTGCTCCCAGAGGTTCGTCTAATGGTCGACGAGTTTGAAAAGATTCTTAGTTGATGAAAAATACCCGGTCACGTAGATGTGTGTCGTATGTGCGCCTGCGCTTGCTTTATCCAGGTTACATCTTGTTTCCGGTTAGTAGGACGCTGACATTCTGCCCTAAGCTGCTGGGGGATAATGTTTGGGTCCTGCCTGATTTTGTGCAATATTCTGATGTGTATCTGTGGCAACTGTTGATCGGAGCCTAGAACGCTCGCACTCACGACTGGCGACTTTCGAGCTAGTGACGTAACCATCAGTATTATTAGCCAGGACGAGATACTGATACCAGATATGAATACTGACGATTACTCGGCGAATGTTTCATGGTCATTTGCATAGTCTTTTTGGAACCGCAGTCGCTTGGGAATTCGGGAAGAATGAGCCTTCCATAGTTAACGTATTCGGTGGTGCTCAACTTGAATATTGATGAGCGAACTTCCTAAGCATCGACTTGACCAGGAATACATCTTGGGAATCTTTGGGTCACGTTCCATAGATCCAGTTGGTATTCGGATTATAAGGGAACTGATATTGGTGGTTATCTGCACCGCAATCATTGTGGCGTTGATTATTGTTGGTGCAGTCGGAGAGGTTGGCAGTGTGCAATATAACTGTCGCTATGAGTTCGATTTTAAATCTTCACTTGGTATAATGCAAAGCCCCTGTTACTAGTTGGGCCGTAATAATAGGGATATCCTGTGTGCGCCTAAGTAGTATTTGTTTCGCAGATCCCTCTCTTTCTGCCTACTGTAGTAAAAAAAACAGGCCGGAATTAATGGACACAACTGCATCACCATCGTACAACCGAGAACCTAGTGTGTACGAGGTTGAAGAACCCAATTGGCTGTACACAAGATGGATCAGTCGTGATGCGGAAAAATACTGAACAGGTAACATATCGGAAGCAAGCTAATGTCAATAGTTCTCAGTCAGTTAAGAATTGTGGTTTGGCCTGAGGGCCATGCAAATGGAGACGCGACCCCGGTCGAATTCTTGAGCAACAGTCGACTGATGTTTCTAATGGTAAAATAGTGCAGAAAACTTATGGTGTTTGAAACTCAAGGGGATAAGATGGGTAGTATCTGAATATCTTCGTGATAGTTACCAATCCCAGGTTCAGCCTAATCTGTTTTGGTGCACTCGAAAGAATACCAAATACTGGCAACCTACTAAATGTGTGAAAAAGTCGAAATAGGACTGTAGGTTTTTTGAAAAAACGTTTTTTTTAAAATCTAATAGGATCTTCAGAACACTTGTTAAGTCATTTTGATCCTTCTGTTTTCGCGTCACGGGGTGTTTGCTATCATGCGACGAAATAGGTCGCATACACACTAGACCGCTGTCAGGCTGCGTGAACCTGGACAAAAGCTTCCAAGTTGACCAGGACTCGAACCTGTAACCATGCTGTTCGTGGCGGCATGACTACCGTTGCATTATCTCTGGTTTGATCACCCGGCATTTACAGTTGTGAGCAAATGACGTCTTACTCGATCTTGTAAGATCAAATAAACTGGTGCACGATCCTCTCCCCAAATGTGACAGTTGGTGCGAACAGATTTAATGCATACTAAGTTTTCGTAGAAATGGTGGATTCGACTTAAAATTAACTGTAATACGTTTGCATACAACTTAACGATAAAGTTATGGATTGCGATGTAGATTTTACATCGGGTAGCACTTTTTTACGTCCGCATAAATAACGAGAGTTGAGCAACTGAATCGAAGTAAATAGGGCGTGTAGCTTCTAACAGACCACTTCATAACAATGATCTGCTGTTCAATGTTGACCGCTAGGCCGTTTTTCTTTCTGGATGGCGAGCGCCGAATTCGAGCCTTTTACTTTATTCCATAGTAAGGTTACCACAGGGATTCCGGAAGAAAATACTATTTTGTTCTACAGGTCATGAAGCCGCCTGCTTCTTGAAACCCACCTATTAACCGGCATTCATATGCAAACTGTGCATTCTGTTAGTCTGTTAGATCGCGTTCTCATGACTACACAGTTGGAATCTAAGCAAGAATGTTCCAATCGTTTCTATATCCCCATAGGATTCATAATCAATTATGCAAACAGCTGTTTTCGATAATTCTCGTCTGGCTTTTACAGTTACATAGGGTACGTGCGAGTTGTATGTGAAGGTCCCACACATTTATCAATACTCCCGCTCTCCTGTAGTATACCGTTATTCGCCCTATTTCTTCGACTCCTAATGACCCGTTTGACTTTCTTTAACTTTCATGTATAACTTGCACCTACCCTATGTAATTGTTAAACCCGATGAGAACGACTTAAAACAGCCGTTTGCATAATTAACTGCTTAAGAACGCTCCACTTGGTAATTTCTGTATTCAATCCCTTCGTTTTTAGACATTCAGGTTCATTATTAACCAGCTGGGAAGCTAATCGCTGTGCTTTCCTTTTACTTCAACGCTATAACGTGAAATGAGCGATGCAGTTGTCTGTTGTTTCGCACCTTATGCACAATTGGTCGGCTTAACTCGATTTTTCAGGATGTAGCACGCTCCGCGCATACGCTTTGAGTCAGTGGAGGTTTGGGCAGATAACGGTTAATTTAATTTCTATACTCACCACATTCGATTTGCACTTTTTTTAATTTACTTTTGTTGAAGCTCATCCATTAACTTTGCCAATCCTATTCATGTGCATCGAGCTCAGCGGCGAGAACCGCTATTTCCGAATAAGTTGTCGATCGTTATCTCTTTTTATGTGGTCCAGTATGATTTCCAGCTGCAAACCGGTCTCATATATAATTTGAAGGCGAACTTAATTTTCACCTGATAACAACGTCTACTAATTACAAACGGATTACTTGATTAGCTTTCATTTGACCGATCTGCTGGACGTTTATTACGTTTAGAGAACGTACATTTTACCTGTGTTTCGCCCAGTACCTGTGTCCTCCCTGATTATAACCCTGTTTCTAATTGGTTGGTTATTAACAATGGATTTTGTGTTGCAGATTAAAATTGGTTATCTTTGCTAAGAGTTGACTGCATTCGTTTTCTGATTTACAGCCCACAGCGGATGCGTCTGTTATGGAGGTAGATCCGACGACTCCTGTGAAGAACGAGCAGAAACCCGGCACTTTAGCCTCAGCTGTTGCCACTGTTTTAGATCCTTCACATGAGGAAGCCACAGGCTCCGATTTGGATGTTATTTATGATGCAAATTTTCTTCAGTCCGTGTTAAAGAACTTAACGGGAGTGGACACTAAGAATGAGGAAGTTCGGAAAGCCATTAGCGATCTTTCTAAACCATCATCAAAACCTAAGTCGGAAGAGGTGACCCTAAACAGGAGGATAAAAAGAAAGATGCTTCTGGGTCCAGACCTGACGACAGAAAATCCTGACGTGAATTTTACAATGTCACGGTTCAAATTAATCTTACTCTTTCTCTCATAAATGTCTTTTCGGAATGAACCAAATTGTCGTCTGGATGCTGTGCTGCCTACCATCGTTTGTCGCTCGTTTTGCTTGTCAATTTCTAGCTGTGTACATCAACTGTTGCTGGCTAACATGCAAGCTCGAATGCTTTCGCGTTGTAGTGTTCATTTTCAATCGTAAACCCCATTCCTCCTCAAGTTAACCTTATTATATTGTGCTTGTTTTTTTCTTTTCACGAAACGTCGGAATGTTTTTCATAGGTGCACGTGATGCGAGCAGCTTTCTGCTTTTGAAGCCTCCAGTTTTTATTTTCTGTGAAGATGATTCAGACTGATTTTGAATCGTGTGATCAACTTGTAGCTGATTAAAAACGACTGATCGATAGGTGGTTCGCCACCTACTGACGATCAATCGTCAGCTAAATTAGTAGATCCTGGCTGGAATACGGGCTTGTTTTCTTTTAATTAGATTCTTTCCCCTAAGAGTTTTAATTGTGCTGTGATGATATTGTTCTGCTTAGGATTACTCATAAACGAACGTGACGGATTGTTTACACGTGATAATTCAACCGTGCCTAACGTGAAGCCCATGGCGCATTGTTCCTGAAAGCGTGCCCGCAGTTCTAGTCTCGAACGTGACAGGGACATGCAGTTTTGATGAATTTTCGGGAAGCCAATAGTGAACTTATTTATAACCCGCAAAGACACTTATGAGGCTGAACGGCGCACCTCCAGTAGCAATTCAAATATTCACTCATACCGTTGACAAAACCTTCGAGTTCTGCCTGTGTCTGTTGACGTTTCTTTGCTGTCTGAAACAGAAGTCTCACTTGAAATCAAGTTCCTGAGGCATCACAAGCCACTCGGCCCAGGCGAAATCTTCCGTCCTTTTTGCAGATGTAGGCCAGGCCTTAGCTGAAGAGCTGACGGTTTATTTCCAGAAACTCTAGCTCATTGAAATTGCTCCAAATGACTGGGGTTTGGTTAACATTATGCCCACTTTCGAAAAGTGCCCTCACGCTTGACAATAGGTCTGTCCATCACCCGTCTTTTTCATATTAATGTGACCACTGGGGTGTTCACAGTCCTTCGGACTCCAGCCAATAAGCCGGGAGTGCCCTGCTGAAGCAAGCTTTATACGCCGAATCCTAGTCATGCGTTGACCACCAGATTGTAGTCTCTAATCCAACTTACCACTGGCAAACAAAACACGATGTGGCAAACGGTGACTTGGTATTCGTATGGTATTTGTATATGTGACCAAGTCAGACAGGCCTGAAACGAGATCATAATGCTCATGGATCCAGAGAGTCTGTCCGTTCCGAAGACACGTCAGTGAACTTCGTCGTTGCCGACACGGTGTTCCTGTCACACGCCGCTAGCGCTTCGGAGACAGCGATGGTCGAAAACGGACGCTCTGTGAACATCCTCCGCGCGAATCGACCAGGTTTCGGAGCCGTACAATAGGACTGCTCTAACGGTGGCATTGTACACTCGGCCTTTCACAGAAAGACTGAGATCATGCCGACGCCACAGATGGCGTAAGTTGGCAAACGCCATCCGAGCCTTTGCTATGCGATTTGTGATCTCATCAGACATTCCACCAGCGCTGATACAGCTCTCCAAGGTACATAAACTTCTCGACTACTTCCAACTGTTCACCACCAAGGGTGAGAGCAGGCGCAGAGTCCTGCCAATCTTGCAACAGCACTTTGCACTTAGTAAGCGCAAAAGCAATATCTAACCGAAGAACCGAAGCCTCTAATCTGTGTAAAGTGTTCTCGGCTCCCTGTGAACGATCGCGGATTAGGGCGATATTGCCTGCATACTCTGTGTCTCGAAATCGAGTTCCTAGGAGCAAATCCATACCATCATATTCACAGTTTGTCAGGGCACATTCTAGGATCTCGTCTACTGCAAAGTTGAATAGAAAAGGGAGGGCTGGACAACCTTGTCGCACCCCACTTGAGATGCCAAAGGTTGTGATACGCTGCCATAAGCCCTAACCCTGCCTAAGGTCTGATATTGAGTTGTTTTCAGAACGTTTGTATACTTCTCAGACATACCCTCGATAGACAGTCTCAGAGTGCAGTTCTGTCAACTGGCAGAGTTCAAGCGTCTGACGACGTGTGAAGATGTGATCAGTGCAGCCACGGCCAGGGCGAAACCCAGCTTGCTCCTCACGGATATGTTCTTCGCGCGTTTCGCTTAGTCTACGAAGTACAATGGCTGCGAGCAACTTTGACGCAATAAGAATCAGACTAATCCCCTTGTGATTTGCACTCGCAAGCGCGTGAGCCCTTTTTGAACATAGGGACGGTGTTGGCCAGACCCCAGTCATTTTGAACGAGATCACTGATACAGAGTTTCGGGAGCAGGGCTGTTAGCTCTTTAACTAAGGCTTGACTTCCGTCTACGAAAAGGGCAAGAGGAGGTTCGTCTGGACTGCGTGCCTCGTGACGTTTCAGAAACTTGATCTCGAGAGACTTCTGTTTCCGAGGTCGGAGAAACGTCAACAGACCAATGAGCACAGGCAGAGCCCGAAGGCATAATCAGTAGCGCGGGTGGCCAGTTGAACTGTCGTTGGAAGTGTTCAGCATCATCATCATCATCATCATAGACAGCAATACATCAGTGGTTCACACTGATGCTTAACTGCCACACAACCACGAAGAAAAAAAAAACCTATATGGAAAGAAGAAGAAAAAGAGGAGGGGAGGGGAAGTGGACCTAACTACTAAAAATAGCTACGTCTATATTCAAACATACAACATCAAGGCGCCTACACCTTGCAAACAAACAACCGAGCTGTAAGTGAAAGTAAGGCGTCATCAGCAAGACAGCTTCCTTACGGCTTTCACTGCCCCGCATCATTAAGTGCACTCACTTCACAGACAACTCGGCCAAACAACGACAACATTCACGCCACTGAGCTCGATTAGCCGCCATCTCACCTAACGTCTCAAGCCACCGACTCTGTGAGTCGCGAGGGCCCCAGCCCGGGAGACGAACCCGACCTACAGTGACCAACCCCTTCGTGAACGATTTCATTTGTCTACGCCAGGTCATCATCTGTCCACCTCGCACCTTGCGCCAGTCGGCCGCAGCGTCGGCAAACAGTGCTCGGTGTGGCAAACGACTAGCTGGCATCCTTAGTACATGACCTAACCATCTAAGTCTGTGCAAATGTAGCGACTGAACAAAAGAACTCGTTTGACAATCAGTGCCAAACACCCGCTTCCTAACCTCCTCGTTGCTTACTCGCTGGTGCCACCCGATACGAGCGATTGAACGCAGACATCGGTGGTCAAATACCTGGAGACGGTTCACGTCCTCTACCCTGAGCGGCCAGGTTTCGCTGCCGTAAAGTAATACAGCCCTCACTGTTGTTGCGGCTGTGGAGTCGCCCGAAGTGTATAACCAGTATCGGGTAGACAATGCGGGTGCTGTTAGTTTCATACGTTGACTACTGTCATGGATTCTAGTCTCCGATATACAGCAGACATCAACGTGCAACGAGTCTAGCGTTCGTGCGAGAGCCGCTTGCTGACCTATCTGTTTTAGCGTGCGAACGTTGAAGGCACCTATATTAATTCGCGTTCTAGGTCTAAGCAAGGGACGAGGGAGGCCTGAAGCTGAAAGGCAAGAGACGGAACTTACCGGCTCAGTGTTACTACAGTTAGCTACATCTGTTGTGGGACCTGTAGAGTAATTATCAGAAATGGAGGTCGGGAGGGGCCTGAGAGCTAAATTTGATAGGACAGTGGGGAGGGGTCAGCAGTAGCATGTTTTCGCCTATCCACCCTGCTGTATGCAGCAGA
>LOND01000383.1:102057-120723 GCA_014220965.1 Paragonimus kellicotti
TCTTCTGCTTGTGTGCCCAAGGCAATTCCAACGCCAGCTTGGCTAGTTGCTTCAGCCACAGAGCCTTTAGACGAGTGCACATAATACCCGTATGATGCGACTGACGGAGATTGAAGATTTAGCACTGAACTGAAGCCGTGTTTCAGCAATACAACAGATATCGATGGTGAGGGTCTCGCAGGTACGTGCAAGAGCTGCCTGTTGACTTATTTGCTTAAGTGTTCGAACGTTAAAGATGGCAAGCTTAAATAGTATTAGGTGAGCGAGCGGCAAATGAGGTAAGTCTCTGGTGTGTGCGCGAAAACGTGATTGTGGGTACACCAATGATAGAGTTAGAAAAAAGAAGGGGAAAAAGGGAATTGGTTTGGTTCGGTAAAGTGTGACGTAGGAGCAAAACTGACCGTCGATACCTTGACCAAAAAGTCGTGACAGAAAGACAAGACAAAATTCATAATTAATGTACGTTTATAAGTTCATAATTGTGAGGCAGAATACTTCTTGGTTGCCCAGGCCGAAGAATGGGGTTAGCTTGAGAGGTCCTACTCAGAGCCTTTAGTTCAACAGAAACATAATCCCACAAGGCAGCGGGGCGAAGCACGAAGTTCGCAGTCCATTGGGGGCCGGTGACCAGTAGTGGTTCGGTTCATACGCCTTCGGATGGAGTCCATCCATCCAGGATGCCCAATGCACCCTGCAGGAGGTTGCGACAGAAGCAGCGCAGCAGTTCGAGGATTCACCAACGAAGGCGGATCTGATGTGTAGATCTGTCCAGCCAGGGAGTCCAAGACCGACAGGGCTGTTGAGACGCATGCCTCCTGTTGCCAGGAGGCCGGTGACCAAATTGGTTCATACGCCCTTCGAATGGAGTCTAGCCGTTCAAGATACCCACCAGCCCTGCGTACCCGTTGAAGCTGGTGATCGCCGAAGTGATTCTTACGCTTTCCTCAGGGTTGTTCATGGTTTTCAGAGGCTGGAAATGTCAGTACGTCATACGGACAGCACTCCAGATTGACGGCCTGCTGTCCGGAAGTCCATGTGCTCCCATGGGGGCAACTGAAACTTTTTTGTGGCGGCGTACTATACGTCATGTCCTAGTACCGTCAAAGAGCTCATGTGGCATTTTATAAAAGACCCGGCTGCCAACGGTGAATCCACTACGCTGTGGTTGTACTATCGCTCATTGTCCACCAGCGATTATTTGCGGGAGAACCCCTGCTTATTTCGCAGGTGGCCCCCACGTGGAAGCCGTTCCCCCCCCAACTCGTAGCATGCAGACGTGCCCGGTGACGTTGAGCTAGCCCACCTGTTCACCAAGGTACCTGTATCTGTGGGCGATTTCGACCCCAGATTTTCCCATATTGTGTTCAGTTGCTTCCGAGATTCTGTCTATGTAAGCAAGGAGATGACCTTGTCGCTCGTGTAATTGGGGACAGCGCTCGGTCGAGTCCTGGTGCACTCGTTTAGAATGGTCTGAAGTGGCCGCTTGACATGACTAATTTATAGGGATGTTCTCTTTCCCTTTTTTGAAGTTCAGTCATGCTGCAGTGGATGACTACTTCGACGAAATAAGGTTCGCCTACAACTCCTTGTATGATCGGATGGTTGCTATTGAACGACAGTATAATGTCGGTGGTTGTTGGTTTGCGATATACGGTCGTCTGTATGGTTCCATCAGATTGTCTCAATAATAGTACATCCAGAAATGGCATTGATGCTTTGGTTCTTACCTCCTTGGTGAATTGAATTTCCAGTAATACCTTATTGATGGTCCAATGGAAACTGTCGATCTCCACATATTTGATGATAAAAAAAACTATATCACCCATGTATTTCAGTCACAATATTGGATAGTACTCCTGTAACGCAGTTCTTCAAAAGAATTGTATAATGACTTCAACAAGTGGTCTTGATAGCGGCGGTGATCCTATTGACGCCCCTTATTTTCGATATGCTGTCTCCCAGTTATGAGTAGGCTTGTTTGCAAGGTTGTACTAGATCTGCGAGGTCGGCCATAGAAAGCTCGGTGTGTTCAAGCCATTACGTATTATCCTGCAGCATATCGGTCAGTATGGTTAACGCTAGTTTGTTCGGGATTCAAGTGAACAGCGAGCGAACGCCGAACAATACAATTACTAGCTCTTTGTCTGATTTCAGGTCCCGTACCTTGTTGAAGGAGTCGGGGGCATTGCGTATATATGAGAGACTATTTTGAAGTATCGGTTAAATTAGCTCGCAAAGAAATCTTGCTAGTTTATAGGTTGGAGCTCCCATGGTTGAAACAATCGTTCGTAGAATCTCGGAGTGGAATTTTCGGTAGGTTTGAGTTCCTTCAGGTTTTTCTGTGTTTTGGGGATCAGTAATTCTCTGTTTAGTTTATTCCGTGAGGTTATGATTGGATATTGCTTCGCCTGTAACTTCGTGTAGACTGTTGGATCGTTGAGCGGGTCTTGAGCGGTTGCAACATGGCCACTTCTGTTTAGTCAGACGGTGACGTTACCCTTGTCAGGTAATAGGACAACTGTATTTTTTATCGCTCGTTAACTATCTCAGAGCGGATTTATCTTTGCTGCTGGTATATTTATGTGTATGCTGGTCTGAAAAGTCCGGGAAACGAAAGCGACTTGTCTGTGAGATTAGTCCTGCGAAAAAGCACTGAACTCGCCTCTCGTGAAGTTACTACTTACCTAAACGTTGACGTCCTGCGTGATGCATATTCAACGACGGAAATGAGAAGTGTTGTCTATCTCTTTCGTGTCAGTTAATGCTTTCCATATCAACGAACTCTATATCTAGGATTTTCCCCAAGTAACGTAGTATATAAAATCAGGTTAGTATTCCGGATCCTTGCAATGAAAAACGGCATTCATGTTTTAACTCCCCTACAAATGAGCAAAGATTAGTCCCGCTTCTGGGTTCTGTATCGTAAGGAATGAGTTGAAGTTCATTACCTACCATGCCATTTTTATCAATAGCATGCACGACGTTAATAACAACTGTAAAGTCTTTTCGTTTGGTTTCTTCGGTTTCGTCCGTTTAATCGAGTGCGACCGAGCATCGAAGCAACCACTTTTACTTTTAGCTTTGTGGGTTCGAAAATAAAAATATCATCCAAATATACTTAGGCATAAGGGACCGGTTTGCCTAAAATCCCTTGAAGAATCACATGCATGCTGAAATTAGCTCACGTGAGCTGTGTTTGCGGCCTACATAAAAACTGACTCACCAATTTCTACTCAAGAACGAATAAACGAAGAGTTTGAGGAGCGGGTATTTGATAGTGTGTGCCAAGCGAGTTTGTTTGTCCAGTCTTTCACTTTGCACAGAATTAGATTATTGGATTCAACGATTTCGGCGATACGAGGTCAACTGATGATTCACGAAAAGCTACAGTCAATCATTTTTGGCAACTCGAGCAAACTGACATGTCAACGCAATGATCAATCCGGTTAGAACTTTGGTGTAACATCGGATTTTTTTTATGAACACCGGAGTAATACAATTTGTTTAAATGTTTCACATATTAAAGTAAACAAACTAGGAGTGAGCCTAGCCAACTACTGCGGAAGTCAAGGCTTTGCCAGTAACTGTATTTCTTCATTTTACTGATGCTTGTTGTCTGTAAAATAACCGGTGCACGGTTGTTTGCTTGTGAATTGTGGGTGCCTTGACGTTGACTGTTTAAGTTTATAAACTGAAGATCACCCATAGACTTTCCAGTCGGCCCCTTTCGAAAAGAAGCACTAGACTCGAGTTTCGCTCTCATTAGAGCTCGTCAGTAGTGCATATCCTTGCCACTGCCGGGACTAGAACTCCGGCCACGCTTTCATGAGGCAACCGTGTTGACCACTGCGCCATTGACCTCACATTAGGCACGACCGAATTATCATATGTGAACGCTCAACCACTTTCGCTTGTGAGTAATGATCAGGTTGCCCGATCGTCTCGAGAGGAGACAGTAACTGCCCTGTTAACTCCAGTCAACAGTTGTTTTTAGTAGTTCGGTTCTCCTTCCTTCCACTTTTTTTCCAGTTAGTGCCCGTTTTCTTCGTGGTTCTGTGACAGTTGAGCATCAGCGCGAACCACTGTATTGATGTTCTTGACAATGATGATGCCCCTCACAATAAGTGTGATAATTACTGCTGGCGACTGTATCACATCATTCCTATATATGGGGTAGGAATATTTCTCCAAGATGGAAATTTGTAGTCAACACAAGTACACACGTTTATCTGGCTCGATGGCAGGGATAATGGGGATTTCCAATCCATACTGCCTTATAATCAGTTTAACATTTTTTATTTTTCACCTCAAAACAGATGGTAAATTCCATAGAGTGAAACTGAGTTGCGAGCTAGTTGTCAGCGTGGTGTTTGTTTCAACTCCATTAAATCTGCCACATTTGTCTTTGAACAGACGGAGGTGGTTAGACAAAACATTATCGCTTCGGTCCACCTACTACCACTCTCACCTCGACTAACCTGTCCACAGCCTATTCATCGTATGGAATGCGCCGATGGTACGTTATTGCCAACGCAACTGTATTGCTTTCCGTCGTCACTAAGTAACTGTTATAGTAGGTTAATTTCGCGAGCTTCTAAAGCAACACTATTTTGTTGCAACGCAGGTACTTGTCCTAAATAAATGGAAACCGTCTACCGCTGAAAGTGACGGTTTTTATATGCAATGCGCCCAAACTGCCTTAGCGTATCGCCACGGTTTTTCTTCTGTTACCGCAAACTAAGAATGTGGTCAATAGCTAAGTGATGTAGTGATAGTATTACAGAGCCCATAGCTCTAGGAGAGACGGAGCATGAGCTTAACGTAATTAGCCTCTTGATCTAGTCAAGTTTCCGTACAACCAATGAAGTGCGAGACAGTCGGATAATTGGTCGACGTCGATCAACCATATCGCGATCATTGAACGTAGTTAATTAAGCCGTACGATTGTAACACTTTGATCACGACTTTGATGTACTGATTAGGAACACAAACGTCACTGATGTCCTCATTTAATACGTCGCAAGCGACGATAAAAAAAACCGTTGATCTAATGAGAGAGTTTTCAGCTCACAAGGTGAAAATCATGGAGTAAAGCGCGTTCTGACAGTGCCCATCTGCTTAGTCGAACGAAGTTGGACGTCGTTTGCGGAGTGCTATTTCTAGAGTTGATAGCGAGAGATATTTGCCGTTCTCGGGTCAAGTACAAATTACGGGTGCAATGACACTCGGTTGTTAGCGAGAATTTGCTTTTGAACTCTCATGTCATTACATCCATTGCTAGCGTTTCCGGTCGCCACTGAATAGGTAAAGCTGGCGTCCATAAATAACTCTAGGATACGCCACTTTATTAGAAAGACAGTTTTGAAGCATTAGATTGAATCGTCTTAATGCTTAGCTCATGTGGTATGAAAGGTATGCACCATTATTTGGTTTGTTGTGAACCCACGTGCAACGGAGTCTCATCGAGTTTCTACACTAGCCCCTTTCCCACAAATCATACTAAGCTGTTTACCCACAGTGGAACGACAGTTACCTGATGGTCGGGTCTCCAGAGACATCCTAGCATTTTGAACATACCTGTCACCTATTGGCTTGCCAACTCAGAAGGAAGACATCATGAGGTATTAAAATTCTAGTTTATTCCGTCAGTCATTAGTATAAGACCAGCAAATTTGTAATAGTTGAAATAAGCAACAGTAATCGGAAATGTACTTGGCCCAAATCCGGAGCTAGTTTCTAAGGCGTAGCGATAACATAGAAAGTGAGCCAAAGGAAGTTGTAATGTAATACGTATTGTGTACAGTATAACTATCCAGGTAAACAGTTGAAAAGTAAAAAAAACACCACGTTCATTCGCGAATTACATTCGTTGCGAAATTCAACACAAACAAAACAAATCAACTACTGGTGAGTTGACTAACCAAACAGTCTTTGTGTATCAATGATATAATCATTGTCATTATAAAGATTACTGAGGTGTAGTAGGAGTTTGATCGTGTCGGCGTTTTATGCTGTATGTACACAACTGACCGATGTTGTCTGACTAGAATTGCTCCACCAATCGCTAGCAGTTTTGTGTTACGTTTGTCTAACACTGTTTTGGCTAGTTTCACCGGACCAGTAAGAATGTGTTCAGCGGTCGATGAGGCCGGATTCTTCGAGTTTGCTGTAGTCAACGGGTGGTCCTTGACATTGCAGCTACTTGGGAGTGTGCTCAGTCACCTGTTATTGCAAGCGGCAAGTGCCTCTGTAGATGCTATTGCGACTGTAAATGAAATGGTATATCACCCGAGAGATAGGTCCATCGATTGAATGTATGAGTGCTGTGCCTAACAAAACGTACAATTAAGCAACCGGATAGATACGTTACAACGTCGATGCCAGTTTGTGACTCCCGTTGTTGGTTAGGTGGATATAATCGAATTTCGGTTGAAAAAGCGTTCTTTTACTCCAACTTACAGCTTGCTAACTTTGTTAGCTTATTCTCGTTGTGGGTTCCTGCGAATGTTTGCGGATAATCAGCGTCTACCACCTCTTTTTTTTAACAGGTTTTCTGTTCATTTAGTTGTTTCGTAGTAGGAGATTTTAACTGATATCACTTGAACACTACTCACAACTGGTCGCAGCTTTCACATTCCCATAGACTGTTCTACCGTATTTATAAAATTAAAGCACCAAGCTTCAGCTTCATCGATGCTAGAGTTTGTCATGAGTGCGAAACCTTGGACTTGACACCAGGCATTTCATTCTTGTAGATAGGTAGCCTTCCGTTTAGTAAGCCAACCAGTACTCCTGCAATCAATATATCTGATACGACCACATAAAGAACAGATTATTCTGTTTATACCTGGTTGGCCCAGTTTGTATGTATTTCAAGACTATATTGACTCCCGTTTGAAGGACATTTTTTAGAATGCACTTCATTATGACGATTAAGCTATTAACTAAATAAGTATGCGGATAGATATGGCATTGGATTATAGAGTGGGCAATAAAGCGAAATTTACTACCCAGTGTCCAGGCTGCCTGAAGTGAGTTACATCGGTTCCCAGTGCTATACCTGTCATTTCTGTAAAGTTCTAAGCGACATGGTTAATCCCATCATTCATTTTCGAACTAGATAAAGCATGATTTTGATGATACGATATTTTGCTAACCCATAGCAACTGTCCAGCTCAGTTATTTTTATGGGCACTGTAAGGCAAACACCGTGGACATGGGCATCATCACACTCAGGATAATACCACTAAACTCGCCCATAGTTGTGTGTCGGTCTATAATTGTGTTCACTCTTCCTGAAAGTAGTTTCGCAATGCTAACAGATTGGAAGGAGCACAACAGAAGAGAATTTCTATGGTTTTCCTGTTATTTACTCAGAGCGACTTCAAATACTACGGAAGAGCTCTGATTCTAAGTAAGCTTTCACGCCGCATCCGTTACGGGTTATTCTTCATCTCGTAGACGACGTCGAGCAACTCATGCCGTTGCAACAGGCCAGGCACAACAAGCAAGAACACAGTTTGGATACGCCCTGACCAAGACACGTACACACACCTGGAGTCGCTGTCTGAGGCACAGGAGCATTGCTGTACAAAAGACACGGCTTTTAGGGGATACTCAGGCGTCACGATTCTGCTAATTTCTCGTGGTGTTTGGACGAAGGCTGTCGACGCAAGACTGGCCACAGACGCGTTTTATTTGGACCTTTCCGGAGCCTCTGACATAGTTGATCATTCTAACATGTTGCGGAAACTGAATAGTTATTGGCCCGTTTAGTGCTTACTCATGTGGCTTGAGGACTGAACGCAGTTTCAACGTCCAGGTGGTTCCCAATCAAATGCGGTGTTTCACGAGGGATAATTTTACAATTGTTATTCATTCTTTTCGTTCTTGAACTCCCCGGTATAGTCGAATCACCGATGTTGCTCTACGCCGATGACATAAAGCTCTGGCGAGTTCTAGAGTACCCGGAAGATGTGATAACTCTACAGAACGATTTGAACTGCCTAAACCAGTGGTCCATAGAAAATAACTTACCATTCAGTGTCAACAAGTATAAAGTCATGCAAAACCGCCGTCAAAATTGTTTTGACTATTACTTTGGCAACAGAAACCTTCTCGTGTCATCATGCGAACGAGACCAAAGAAACCTAGTGGCAAGCAGTTTGAATCTGTCTACAAATTGGGCTGCTATGGCTGAAAGGGTAAAAATAACCTCGAACCTCTTAAGAAGAATTTGTAGAACCGTCCGCCTTGAAGTGCTCCCCACTATGTTTGTCTCCATAATCTGCCCACACCTGGAAACGGACATACAGGCCTGTCGTCCTTATCTTAAGAAAGATTTGACACTTATTGAAAGTGTTCAGAGACGGGTCCACTAAAGAATTATGGACTCAGGAAAACTCCCTACTCGGAAAGATTGGCAGAATTGGGTTAATCCTCAATGAATTACAGACACCTCAGGCAGAGAGCTGATGCTTGCTTAAAACTCTAAACACCCTGGGTTATTCACTGGCACGTCTCCTTCCACTAAACAAGGATGGACGGTTCAGTGATCATTAGCTGAAACTGAATAATGGAGCAGGCAGGTTATTCTGCAAACAGGACTGCTTCAAAGTTGGAATCTGTTCACACTGGAACGCACTGCTCAACTAGGAGGTCACGGCTGAATCGGCTAAGAGTTTCAAAATATCAGTGAATCGGCATATACGTGAGAGACAGTTTTCATCACAAATTTCCTAACTGTCATACTAGCCCAGTCTGACAGGCCATTGAACTGCTCATGTCTGACTGAATGTTGTTTCAGTGTGTTTCAGTGTTCGTTGCTGAAATGATTGCAGTCAGCAGCTTCATTGAATTTACCTATCACCCAGTTCCATTCACTTTTTTTTACACCCGTAAACCGTTCAACATAATTTTTCACCGACCAGCACAGACACAGGAACGCAGAAACAACAACCTATGGGCCTATGAGCAACTGTACAAAAGAACTGATATACTGTCAACAGCAATGCGACAAAGTTGCAGCACTGATTGCGTTTAGTCTGTTTTCTAATCATAGAATGGGAACGTATAGCGTGGGGTGTTTTGTCTCATTAACCTCATAATAATCGCGAAATCTCCAAACGCAAAGGATTATCCGGTTAGGCTGTCAAAATTATGGCGGGAGAAGTTGATAACATGACTTCGAAAACTATAACGGATATTATCTGATTAAATCCTTGCAATCGGTAGGCATATAGAACAATTTTTCAGATCGTTACTTGTTCGCTGAAAGCTCGGAGCTATGACAAACTGACAATCCATTCGCGTTGCTTATGATGGATGGGGTGCGCCTTTCGATAAGGAAAGCTTCCGCGAAGCGAATTAATGGGTCGTTTCCAGTGGTGTGGGCCATTCGAAATTCCTCTGTAGCGTTAACCCATTGGTGTGCAATTATGGGGTTTTGCGCGATCGATGAAGTGGCTGTTAGTCTCTTGTTCATAGCGTAATCCATTTGAAGCTTTGACTTGTCAGGCGTTTAATCCCTTTTCAGATCAGGCTCAGTTGTTTTCCGAGTGAACCAGAGAGATGAAGAAGGTATTTTTGTCAGGAACTAACGGATCCGTAGTTGCAAGGGTCGTCGACAAGAAGTTGATGAGATTATATGTGAAAAAGATGGTGCTGAGAGTATCATCCGAACTAACCACACTCCTCCAGGCTATGTGAGCGACCACAGAAGTGTCTCATGACTAGTGATTATCAGCAGTCATTTCCAGTTTTTTGTCAGGAAATCGTGACAACAACAGAGGTGGAAGCCGTCTTTGACACATCCAAGAGGCTTGTGGGTCCCATAATGTGACTGCTTCTAAAACACCAGTAACCGGATTAGAGAACTACAAACATTGCCTGGTCTGGTGGCTGGACTATCGATCACCTTGCGACAGAAAGCAGTGTATCGGAACTGTTTTCTCAACGTCAAGGACCGTTGTATTTTAGGATCTGGAGGCTATTTTTGAACCGGTTGCTCGGCGCATCCCTTGGGGGCGTTTTCATTGCAAAGGAGTTCCGGTGATGTACGTCAGTTTATTGAAGTCGCTGTATACTCGCTGTGAATGTAGGGTTTGTACTTACGGACGGCTATCTCGGGCGTTCTTCGCAATAGACGGCTTTTGATAGGATCATCTAGTCTTCCTTTTCCTTATCAACTTCGCAATAGACGATATTCTGGAAGGAACACTCGGAGGTTTCGTAAATGTCGGAATGAAGTTTCTACTCGGTAGTAAGCTGACTGATATTGAATGTGCGGACGACATTGCGTTACTTAGTCCTGCTACATAAATATGCAGACCGTGCTGAACCGATTGAAGGATATGGTTGGCCTGTATTCTACGTCCTTTTTTCACTTTCAGAGTGTAAAGTGTTGTTATCAGATTGAAGTGGCACTTACGGTATTTTTGTTGTTACTGACAGTCTGCTGTAGATCACAGATCACTCTAATTATCTGGATAGTCTCATTTCATCAGACTACAACTTTACTGACAAGATGTCCATGAGGATAAAGAACGCACGTAATGCATTTGCGAACCTTTGTCACATCGCGAAAATGTCCACTTGTCGAATAAAGGTAGGGATGACAACGCATGTGTGCGCTCAGTTTTGCTCCATTGATCACAGAAATGACCCATTCCTGTGGAAGGTTTATCTAGACTCTCGGTATTCCACCACCATTTTCTCTGCCACTGATTTTGTATCAAATAGACTGACCATGCTACCAAATGGATGGTCCATCGGCACGTATTTGAGAATGTTAAAAGTGAGACCAATAACCGAGGTCGTGAAATTGCCGTCTTCGCTGGTTGGGTCAGGTACACCACATGCTGACGGAGTGTCTATCTTATCACCTACTGTTCATTATGACTGCAGGTAATTAGGAGAATTAGCAAAACTTTCAGGCAACGAAGTACTCTCCGACTGTGAAACCTTCGACAGTTCCGCTGATCGAAGTTGATGGGTGTCACCTGCGTGTTTTGGGAGTTCGCGACCACCCGCACTGCTGACTGACAACACTGTCTGAAATGGTAGTGTTGCGGTCAGTGGCGAACCTGTGCCGTCGTTTGTTGGCTTTTCCTTTCCGGAAACTTCTTTTTGCTGCTTTTGTCTTCTCTATTTTCGTCACACGCTTTTGCTTACTAATTACTCTGCTACTCTGCGGACCATTGTCAGGATTAATAGCAGCTCGAATCACTGTGCCCACGGGTACAGCTTAAAGGTGAGAATGATGCGTTATAATGATCTTAAACTGGAGGCGCTGAGAACAGAATCATGGCGTAAACTGCAAAAGGTACGTTCGATTTGTGTTGGAATGCATAAAACTGATCACTTGTTGAGCGTGCTGCCGATGTTCTACCTTTGAAGAACATTTGCGGAAATACGTTCATTTTACACTCACTGAGTACTAACTCGCTTGTGACAAGTTGGACGTGAACTTGATGAAATCATCCGAGTATCATTGAATTTTAAGTTTTTCGGAAGTAACGCGTATTCATTCACAGGAGTATCTGAAGCAAATTTAATTTGCGATGTGAAACAACTTCTTCAAGAAACTCACTTTTATCGAACAGGAGAATTCGTCAAAACGCCGATATTATTCCGTCCACTTATTTTTATGGTAAATTGACAAGGATTCTGTGCCATCGCTGCGGCAGAAAAACCCTATATTAGGGGAACGCAATGCATTACCTTCACTTAAGTTCAAACGTTCAGCTTTAGTCCAAGGTGAATCTGAATATAGTACAACGCAAACTGTAAATCCTCTTCCTAGCTATCTCCCATTACCAAGATGATATCCACAGTGGTTTACTTACGATCCGAGACAGAGTGCGTCTCCAAGTATCTGACGAAGGTGTCTGCCACAACAGGTCCCAATATGAAACGTCTTCAATTTGTTCCCGGATGTATAACTCCTATTTTGAAGCGCTAAGTAAAAGATCGCTTTAATTTACTGGACGGGATCTTGAGATGGATCTGCTTCTTGATTGTTCTGCTGATGCCCTCCACAGTCTTCTTTAGAAGCACCTTGGTGAACAAAGGCTGGACGTCCAGTATAACCATCTGCCTTGTCCGAATGGTTTGATCCGACAAGAAAAGAGACAGTCAATCTGTTGGTTCCAAGACCAGCATAGATCGTTTAGCATATCCAACTTACAGGCAACCATATCTACCCAGTCGGTTCGTTTATCGGGTTATTAGGCGGTGTATGTAAGGACTTGTTCACACTCGGTGTGTCTATGCTGACAAAATAAATTTCGTTGAAATTGCACGTGTAAAAACCTTAGGTATAATCATTTGATTCCCTAGGAATTGATCAGTTGTTACTGATAGAACCCCAGAAATTAATAAAGAACTGTTCATCCTCTGGATGTTTGATTTCTTCACAGAAAAGGCTGAATTGAAGTGAGATGCTACATGAATACTGCGATAAACAGGACTGTTCACAACAGGAGAGTTCCCACAAGTCCGGAGCACTCGTGGCCACATTTTTTGAATCACACCACCCTCAGATCTCTAGTACCGATGTACAATAGTTATGGCTTAAACGGCGTTCGTGCGACGCCGCCGAACCAAAAGCTCAAATAATTACTGCAGTGTGATTTCGTAAAGTAGAAAAGTACAACTGACTTATAAGTAAAAAAAAGTTCGAGTCAAAAAGGCAAACTACGTAAGTAGTAGTGTGCTGAAACATTATACATTACATACTTCACTAGTGTACTTTACCGGCTCTATGCATCAGTCCCTGGGGGCCCAACTATTTTTGTACTTCATTTTTAACTTGTCCAATAAAATAAATACAGCAGAAAAGTGGCCCCGATTTTGCTGACAAATTTTCTGGGAATTTAGAAATATGACGAGTACCTCTTTTGTGCACTTAAATTGTATGAAGCACGGAAGGCCCATAGAAACCAAGTGGATGGTGATGGTGAACGGATGTTTTTTAATTTTAGACCACCGAGAGGGGACGAAAGGCTAACATTTCGTGGGTTATGTTTTCTTACAGTGTTCGCCCGTTTGTACGAGCTAGGCAGTGCTTAAAACGGAGTGGTTGTAACATTATAGCGCAAAAGGTGACCCGGTTTTATGTCGTATGAATTTCTCTGGTTATGCAGAGACACCTGTAATAAATCCCTGAATTATACCAAATGTGATGATTGCTCATGAGTAACTAAGCAGAAACACTTTCGTGTTTGACAATGTATTTCATGGTCACATTCAAATTTAACCCAGAACAAGGGAAAAATATAAGCACAGCCTTCGAGTTTCTTCATTAATAAGAATCTCCTTTGATCTATTCCGAGAGATGAGCCGTTGCCCTCGTTTGTATGTTTTGCATAATTCTGTCTGCCTCCCACCCTGGTCATGACACTTATAACACCATAAACACTCGGACAGATGCATCAACTCAACGCATGATGTTTTCGGACTCCACTCAAAAAGGTTCACAGCTTTTATATACTAACTGTGCTACCGGTTAGGAATTATTAGACAAAATTCGCGCTGTTGTTCATGAGAAACCTCTTTTAATTATCTGATCCGGTGGCATACCTGCGAGTACACGGTGCAACTTATTATGTCATAGTAGAAAATTAATGACATATCGCATATATGATGCAAACTTTGTTGAAAGGGATTCAGTTAATTATAAGTCTGTCCGCATGATAGAAATTTTTATAACTAATACCTTTACATGTAAGTTACTCCTAGTAGCACTTAGCATGCGGTTAATGAATGACAAAACAATCAGGTATTGCACTTTCATTTCTTGATTTCTTGCAATTTTCTTCAGTATCCTCCAGAGGTCTGAGTACACGTGCAATTTTTATTGAGTCAGTAAGTGATCTTGTGACCTTGAGGCAGGAAATCAACGTTATATCCCAGTGATCTACTGAATCAGGTGTGGGCGAGGTGACAACAATTTTTTCGAAAATCACTGATGTTACCATTGATCCATCTTGGTATATTCGGAAGCTAATAAGTAGTTGTTTAGCACATATTCATCGTTGAAAAAACAAAATAAGTTTTTGTTTATAAGTTAAAAACGCTATACATCTGAACGAGAATGCCGTTTAAGTCAAATAATCTACCCCTACCTTCAGCATATCGTGACGTAACAGTATATACCGATTCACGGATCAACCACAATGGAAAAACAGAAAATGCTTCATGATGAACAAGAAAACATTCCAAGCTAAGTCATAAGGTAACAAGTACAATATTTGTTTGTTCAACAGTAGGTAAAACATCACTCGGAAAGCTCAATGAATTATGAGTTCAAGTTAACTAGGAAGTTCTGATTGCAAACTTATCTATCCAATCCTCTTCACGGCAAACGCAACGATAGTTTAATGCGATGTGACTAAACTTATCGGTTCGCTGACCCGGTCAATGCAGGAATGATCAAAATAACACCATTACGAGCACCAAAAACTGAAATCTAACCACTTGCTAGAACATGGACGCTTATAGTTGCTGAACTCCAACAGGACCGACACATCTGACCAGTGAAATACTCGACATATTCTAGCAGAACTTTACTGGCAATTGCAAAATATGGCCTTCAAAATCTCCAATTACTTATCAGTTGTCTCAGAGTAACGTGTTCTTAGTTAAACCAGGTAACTATCCAAGGCTGAGTTCGGTCCCTTGCAAAAAGTGCACTTTGTGCCCTACTTTACTGCGTCCATCAAAAAGACCTAGTTGCTTTTTTACTGAAAAAATGATAATATTTCGCCCAAACTGACAAAAGCATGCAGTCGTGTGGCAAATTGCAAATTGCCAGTAGCCGGTGCATATGCAAATCACATGCGCCTCTAATTCTTATCAGTAAGCGAGACCGCCAATTAGATGTCTGGTCTGCATACATATACACAAGTCTACAGTTTTCTATATTCTGATGGTTCGGTCCATCAGTGCTTGCCTCGGGTTCATTCGAAAACTCTTACATTCACTTGGTCAACACTGTGTGCAGACAGGTAATGTGGACCTCCCAGCTTGTACGGAAAGGCTAGTGCGTTTTCTGTTTGGCACGACATGCTGGCAAAACACACATCATTATGCAAATTTGAGTTCACGTAAAATAACGGTTACACCGCAAACAAGCAAATGCATGGTGGTGCCGTCTGACTAAGCACGAAATCACGGAAACATTGAAATCCTACAGGCTGCAATAAGTTTCGCAGAGTTTTGCCAGGTGAACACGTTGGGGCGAAAGTTCTGGGTTTTGGTCATCTACACTAGATAAGCAGGCGGTGTTCACCGATGACTGATTCATCAAGCATATTGCGGCACAGTGGATCGGAAGATGGCCGCAAACTGACCTCAGATTCGACAATGAGCAGCAAGGAACTGAAGAGAGAAGTAAGGGTTGTGAACGAAATGGAAACCGACGTTTCCGATACTGCCTATATTACGGAAGACTTCAACTATCAGGTGTTCAGCAATACAACCGCATCAGTGCCACCTCTGTCGAATTTCCAAAACTCATCCTTTTCAGTAAAAAACCCTAAGGCGCTGGTTCAACAGTTGGCGAAACGTTTGAATCGATACAAGGTAATACCAAGCGGGAAATGTCAACTAAGGAAATGGTCATGGTGCAATTTATGTTTGGCATCCACTGGATTCATTCTACTCCTTATTATGTTGATCGTACTGGGGATTCAGTGGCACACCGCTCGTCATGATCAGTGGCTTCGTCGACATCAGTGTCTCAACCATCTCTGCCTGACTTCAGCTGGACAATTTCCATGCCAAGCTGGATAAAACTGTCTCGCCATGTGACAATTTCTATCAATACGCTTGTGGTCAACACTTCAGACCTCACCATCGAACGGTGAAACCTGATACTCCGAGTGCTCAAGGTATGCACGCTTATCAAGCATCATATAATCGTGGGGCAGCGCTGCATTTGAACCAAGTAAAGTGGCGTCAACTAGTGCGCATTCATCGGCCTGCTATTGATCACCTTACAGAACTGAATGTTCATGCAACGATACAAGGTTTGCATAACATATACGAAACGCTTTGGACCAAACGAGGCTCTGCCAAATTCAAAGTAGCCCAGTTCTTTTCCTCTTGTACCGATCGCATATACAGTGGTTCCTCTGGCATGCGCTCATTCGTACAACAAGTTATCAACAGTATTGGGGGGATCTGGTTGCTGGACAAGAAAGCTACCAACGAGACAGGAGCTGGTGATGCGAATGCCACTCAGGATTGGCCGGCCTACCTGTTCTGGAGTCCAGATATCGATCGAGGTCTACAGGTCCCGGCTAATTGGTCGTGGATGAAGGCCATCATCCAGCTACAAGTTGATTTACATGTCGGCGTGTTTGTTGATTTTGAAATTTCAAAGTCGTACGGTTCAAATGCAAAAATTAATGTGAGTTCACTTGTGGAGAGGGAGAGAGTTAAGATTTAACCTGTTTACTGCCGTGGTCTACAAATGTTAATCATGTAGTTGAAGGTTAAATTTTGGACTTGCATGCTGAGCCCTTCATTACTTCTGAGTATCACGACTTCAAACGTGAATATCATGCATATCAAACCTTTGATACTTCATTGTTTTGGCCAGATTTTAACTCCACCAATACATGGGCCTTTGGAAGTAACTAGTAAATAATAAACTAGACAGATGTTTTATGTTTCGAGGTTGATGTTAGGCTCTCACTTCTGTCTACGCTGGATTAATACGCATACGGACATTTCGCAAACAGCTGGTCCTATTAACTACCAGCGAAGTGGAGTACAGCTGTTCCGACCTAGTTGGGTCTCAGCAGCACCACCTACGCCAGGGAATTGAACCCATGACAGATTTTAGTCCAAGCACTTATTCACTAGACCACAGGGTCACTTAGCTGGCGGTCACTGAAACCACCTGTTTGCAAAAACCCTTTCTCGACCCATTCTGGAGCTGTGATCTTTACCTGCTCATTCGTAGGCCAATCACAAAAACGACTGATCGATTTTAACCCGTAAGAATAAGGAATCACAACAGTTCAGAAAACTAATACACACATTTCCGTTAGTACTACAATTTCTATGCTCAGTAGTGGCGTTGGTGGATTCCAGCGTGAACTGTTCGAGAAATCCTGCCAGGGCAGTCGATCCCCTGGATCATTTGGTGGATTCCATATGAGACAGTGGGACGGGTGGGTAACCGAGTCCAAATGTGAAATTTCCGAGCTTCTGGCGTGGCTTCGTAGCTCAGCTGGTAGAGCGCTTGCCGCGTTCAGGCATGGTGTTTCTGTCGCTGGTTCGAATCCAGCCGAAGCCCTGACTTTTCACAATTGGGTCTCATCTATAATGAACACGCATTTCTATCAGATTTACACAGGTGTGAAGGTATTTGGGAATACGGGGAAAATCTTCGTCGATAAGGCTAATATGCCAGAATAGCGGAAGAGTGCTGCTCGGACTGAAGCAATTCGGAATTTTAACCCAGAACATCAGGAGTATGGTAATTAAGGCATTTACATGAACAATTTGTCCACCCTAGTTTATTTAATGACTAAGAGGAAAACACGTAAAAGTGGTCCCATAAATTTGGCACCATGGGTAGTACAGTTTTGTGGAATGAAACTTTCAAACACTGGTTTATTGAAGTATAACAGTCCCAAAAAGTGTTTCGCAAATTTTTTTTCATACAAATGAAATTCAATGCATCTAATTTTTGATTCAAACTTTGAAAATGCGTACGTTTTTAACAGGTTTTTCCCGAATATGGTTTCCGGATGGGTGGACGCTATTCTCCATATGTGAGTTACATATTCCCAGTAAATCAGTTAACTGAATTAAAAAACTGGAATCATTTCTAAACGTTAACTGTAATCAATAAAAACAGTATTGACGGACAAATATTAGTTTGAGTTTTGTATCTATTTAACTGATTTCATCAAATTCACAGTAACATGATTATAGGATCTTTCACGGCTTTTTCTTAGCTTACTGCGTCGATTCCAGTGTAACTTCTTCAAAAGCGTCCTCTCCATTACCTACGAAAGAATGAAATCGGCATAAATAAAAAATAGATTCAACGAACGTCCTAGTAGGTTTCCAGTGTGTATAATCTGGTAAGTAGGTTTTTATAAATTGTTCTGATTTCTGCGCAGCCTGCTACGACACAAAAACTGTTAGTTTACGTCATAGCCTTAGCAAGTAGTCACACTGGTGTGACGACCAGTATGTCTTTATATTCGAGGACCTGCACAGAATGTTGAACTCAGCAAGATGGAAGAGATTAACGCCTGCCAATGGGCACCCTTGTTTTATACCTCTGTGCCCAAGCACCATTGGGAAGCTTTGTGTAAGCCAAAGGTTGACACGGCAAGTAATCCACATTCGAATAAGAACGCTTCGTTGTTTAGACTTCTAGTGTCCTCCAGTTTTCTCTACTAACTGACATTTTAGGTTATCAGCTTTAGCTAGTTATTGTGTGTTCTCTACGTTCTACATCGATTTATTCACGTGTGGAGGGTGTTCTACTATATCGTAGCTTTCTCTATGAGCTACATTAAAAACGGTTTGTTGAATCTAATTCAACCTACTCATAAGGAAAATATATTCGTTATCTGTGACGATTAGATGCTGACATCTCAGTATCAAGTTTGTATGTTCATACGTGAAGTGGGAAAT
>LOND01000384.1:101612-123613 GCA_014220965.1 Paragonimus kellicotti
TCTATCAACAACCCCACAACTGGAGGATTAATTGCCTGCTCGTGCTGCTATGTGTGAGCAACAGAAGAGTACAATTTTTAGCTTACATCATTTGAGTCGTTAACATTTGGCTTACTGCACCTAAGAGCAGGTGGCTAGGTATTGCACCGACGAAAAATTATGCATTCGTGATTGTTTCGATGTTGTCTGAAACGAGTAAGCCTATCGACCTCTCCGGTTCTCCTCACCCGATCTACCGAATACTTTGGGTTCGCTTCAAACAGGCCAGAATACAAGTTCTACTCACTACTGAAATAACTGCCAACCGATTGTTGGGGCCACTGTTATGTGCACAACAGTATGCACATAACAGTAGTCGTCGTGGTTATTCATCGACCGCCCAAAAATGCAATGTTTATCCAGTTCCAGCGTACGTATATGACTCAACAGCCACGTATGCTCCTCTTCGCAAATTTCCTAGCAAACATAAGTGTGCAACTTCTACTTCTGTTCATGTCAAGTCTACTAACCGTTTTGTTTCATCGGACTTTCAGACTCGCCTTGATAATGTAAGTTTATGTGATGCAATTAACCACATGATGAACCGCTAAAAACTAAATCGTTCGCTGCACGGTCTTCTGATGAACAAACCGACTATTTTGTATCTAAAAACGTCATGGTACAGTTGTACCAGTTCGTTCCGGACAGTCTAATTGTTCTTCCAAGTGTTCAACTCACAAAGAAAGTCATAATCATAGTCAACATTAATGAGTTGCCCTTTTATGTGTAGCACACAAAATACAAACCGACACGGAATGACATCCGATTATTTTTATAAATGACCTCTTTAGCCCGCTCGGTCATGTAATATTCACGGTAGTTGAGTGGACTCTTCGTAAGTTTAAGTTTCGGTTTGTGACGATCTTCGTTGTGCTTGGAGTCAGTAGACCAGTCGATGTTCGTTAATGAGCTTTATCTAGCCGGCAAAAACTTAGTTTGGCCGCACTCCATCGAAGAAACCTTTCCAAAGCTGGTTCGCATAGTTGCTACTCAGTGCCCACTTGGATTGCGTCGGTGTGTGGGTTGACTGTCAACGCCGTTAGCCAACTCCAACTGACCATCTCATCTTTGCGAGTGGATGCTCTTTGGTCGCAACATAAGACGAGGTGGACACGAACAATGACATGGTCAGAACCAGGGTACTAAACACAAAGACGTAAGGCAACCCTGAAGGAATGATGCCACCGGTGATTTTCTCGAACATGCCGAAAACTCCACGACTCACTACTTCTCACTTACTGTCATGTCGGGCAAAAATACAGGCAAGTTGTAAGTGACATAACGTTTCGTATATGAAGTAAATTTTGTGTGAAAAGTTAAACAGTCTGAAACACCACAGAGGGTTGCGAATACGTCTAGCCGACTCACTTTCATACCACTTTCAACTTTGTCTCGAAGCAGGTTGAGTGTGTTCGCGGCACGTTCAAGCTAGAAAGTGAGAAATGAACAGCAAAATAATCATGTGACCCACTGATATTTTTAAGGTGTAATTAAAAACGCTGCATTGTATACAGAAACTTAATCAAAACACATCCGACTTGATGTTGTTATGTTTGAATATAGACGTAGCTATTTTTTTTAGTAGTTAGGTCCACTTCCCCTCCCCTCCTCTATTTTCTTCTTTCTTCCTATATAAGTCTTTTTTCTTCTTCTTTGTTCTTCGTGGTTGTGTGGCAGTCAAGCATCAGTGTGAACCACCGATGTATTGCTGTCTCATGGATGATGATGAATGATGAATGAATTGTTCCTTGACGCTTAATCGATGTTACACACTGCGATTCAACAAAGAAATACGTTGAGCAAATGCGTCGGATCACTCTACGATATAACCATATCAAACAAGCTAATATAGTGAGACTACAAACAATTGTTACATCAACGGGTTATGTCACTCTAAAGATTGCATGAGAAATTTTAGAAAGTGACGGACAGACCGGAGACAATTAAGAAACCGGTAGTTGACGAAACTACCTGACAATTCGATTCGATTAACGCATCCTCCCATGGGTCACATTGAAGGGCAAAATAAACGGTTCATTCCCACTTTTGATACACAGTGCACCTCACTCGTATTACCATCGTACCATATAGTATCTATGTTTACCAAAAACACAAATGTTTGTTAGTCAACCAAAATACCTTAGAGTTTTTTCCCGATAATATGAACATTGATCTTGACAACTTTGTAAGACAAGTCACCTGAAGTGAGATTAGTTTTTGTGGGCGTTCGTGGTCTGGTCCACCTGCAATCACCTGTTCTTTGAGAAGGTTCGCCATTGTTCCTTGCCTCTTTCCTGAATACCACGACTGACTAGGAATACCTAACAGCGTGGCAGTGTGTCTCCAATACCTAACAATATGAGTAATGCTCAATCACTCACAGTCAGATCGTCTCGTTATCTTAGTCTGATCACTCTCCACACCCAAGTGAAATTGACATTGTCGAACTATCATAAACCATGGCAGTCCGTCTGGATCCAACGGGAACCGCACAAATATGATACAATTGACGAACAGGTATCATGGTTAATTATATCCGACCTAACAGCGTTACGGTTCGTTGACCAGTTTTCGAGGCAAATCTGGTACACTGATAAGTGTTGATCTAGTTGCAAAGGCTACCAGGCCACAGACAGCTGTTAGGATGCTAATTGATAGCTTAACATTTTGGTCGAGAAAGAACACATTATGTTTGTCGATTCGTCTTTGGCGTATGAGTGTGGACAGGCGAATCCAAATGACAACTCTACAAACGTGTGATGGTCGTGCGTGCGAGCTGGGAGGAGAAGAACTGACCATCACAGCAGTTCCAAGAAACGAGGAGTCGATTTCTGGTTACATGGCTTATAGATTTATTGAAATGGGAAACACACGAACAGCCAGGTCTTCAGCATAGAAGAAATCTGATGGAACTGGTTTTGAGGCAATGCACTTGTGCACAGAAAGCAATTAAACTCGAATTGTTCAGGGGAAAGTGGTTTAACTTGTGAACGTTATACTAATAGAATAGTGCTTTAAGTGGAATGTGGCATTATCCGTGGTTGCGTGCCAAAATTCATTTGTATCTATTATCTTGTACAACCGACCAAGTATGTGAACATACTGTAGGGGCGTTATTTCCACGTTGTAGATAACCCTGGGTTCACTGTGACCGGTCTGACAGTTTCAGCACCAGAAACGCAGTCAGTAACGGTTGTTCCCCTTCCCCATTTTCAATTCCATTTTGTAACAAAACGGGAAATGCTGCAAACGCTTTACGGCGCCTTAAAGATGTCGCAGGAACCTTCACCCTGGTGGAAGGACTGAGTGATCCTTGCTTACGCTGACGGTAAGGTATCTGTACTTGATAACCTGTTAGTACAACTCAACTTAACGCCTCGATGTAATCTCTTCGCTGCTCATGATTCAGTATTTCAGAACGCTTTGCCAGGCTTCAAGGTGGAAAGTGATTTTGCCAAGACTACTGTAATATTACTGAAAGGTGCCTGTGAAAACAGCGAAGGCAAATCATGTATTCGCAAAACCTCATCTTTTGTGGCATTGCAAAGACATCCGATTGCCGATTTATTGAGGGCTTATGTTGCATCTGCGTTCAATTTTGTTCCACAGATCAGGCGCTCATCCCATTCATATGGTAGATTTACATTTCCGTTCGGTATTTGCTCGTAATCAGTTCCACTCGTTAGCCCATATCAAATAGGATATCATTCAGTACATTTTTGGTAAATATGCAAGTTTGCTGCCGATAATCGTGGCAATAGAAGTGTCACGTTTGTATTGGCTGGGTCGTGTTCTCGGTATGTGCACGGAGCGTCCGCCACCCTTGATTAACATTCTCCTACTGTTTTGTCCAGATTCGTTAAGACAGTCGATCATTTTGAACTACTGCATTTTTAGATAGTAGTGACGGTCATAAATCGTAAACAATTCACTAGCCAACGTGTCTGGCTTCGGAACGTTTAATTTCTTACATTGGCTTCCTGGCTGAACAACGGCCTATCCGTTTCATTTCCTTTTACCAGATAATTGTCACCGAGGAAAAGGGTCGTGGTATTGTGGCCACACGCACTTTTTACGACGGTGAGTTTGTGGTCGAATATGCTGGAGAGCTAATGTCAGAAAAGATGGCTAAGGAAAGAGAGGCGGAATATAAACGCGACCCATCCATCGGTTCCTACATGTTTTATTTTGTTCACAAGTACGTTTAAACTTTTTCGATGTTTGTATTTTTTGAGTGGTGTGAGACACCCTCTTAATCGGTGGTGTTTCGTACACCGCGACGTCCTTGAGTCAGTTATTTTCTTGGGATCATTTCACTCCGCTGCTAGTCATGAAAACGACAGAGACAAGACAGCAATCTATCGTGCTATGATGCATATATATAGACTCCTTCGAAGATTTAAATCGCCGTTTGTACATACCGAAAGCGAATTAATCTTTGGTTCCTCGTATAGTTCGAAAATGTCATTTTCAGCGTCATCCTTTAATCGTGATGTTTGAAAAGAGATGGCCTAGTGAATGTACAAACCGTCATTTTATCTGACTTGGAACTGTGTGCCGTTAAACTACCTAATCACGAGTCCATTGATCGCGTTTTCCTCTTGCGTTATGTTTCCCGACATCGATTGCCGTTTTGAAAACCAATGACCTGTTTTGAAACGACTACACCTGAAGTCACTCTAAACTTACTTGCTCAGTACGTTCTCATGGTCTATATCCCTTACAATATATCCCTGAGTTGGGAGGTGTTGCAAGTGTTCCTTTTATGTCCGCATGTTTTGTATGACCTTTAGTTCTGAGTGTTCATCATCTTGGTCGGCGATTTTTTATTTCCCGCGTGTAGATGCCTATTGTAGATGACATTTCGAACGGGGTCTTGACATATCGGTATAAATCATCTTCCTGCAAACAAGCGGTCTCCTTTTCAGTACGTAAGCAACAAAGCATCGCTTGTTCAGTCCATACGCCCTGTTGCATAATCGAAGTGCTAAGTTCACTTTCCTTTTTCAATTTACTACTTCGTGTCCTGATTCTTCCAAGTCACACTCTGGTTATCACACGTAATCCTTTGGTGATTACAGGTTGAATCAGATATCCGAGCAGCACTGTGTCATCAACTTTCAATAACATTGATTGGCTGTCATTGACAGAGACAGTGATTGACACCTCATTTTAGAAGAGGGGCCCAATTGCGAAAAATTTGGACTTGCCGATGAAATGTTCCACTCCTTGCGGGACAAATCGGGGGTCGATGAAACATGCTTCGGACAGCCCGTCAAGAAAATCAAGTGGCAGTCTCAAGCAAACCCTTCTGAACTTTTCTCGCACAGTGAGAGAAGATGATGAAGCTACTGTTGCAATGATCGGGGACATTGATCTACATTTTTCAAAGAACCTGAACGAAAGTTTAACCAAACCTGGCCACAATGTTATACAACCCGTTTCGGTGAAGTTTGACGCCGTTTTGAGTGTTGTGCAGGACAACAGTCTAGTCGTCTCTTCAGAACCCAAGATGGTGCGTTCAACCAAACAGAGTTTACTCTCGTCTAAACCTTCCAAAAGTTCACGGTTATCCAGGGCACAAAAGGAGTCAGAAAAAACGTGAGATTATTCGTTTCCCTGTAATTGTCAGCTCACGAGACGGTTTCATTACTCACACTACCCACTCCTATATATACTTCTACGTACACTGGCTGGGCAGACAAACTGATAATGACATTCGGAAATAAAATTAAGTAATCCTTTCGTGCATGTACACCATGCTGTGTTTAGTGATGCGACCAAGACGATCGTATGTTGATTATCTACTGTCAGATTGCCCGACTTCAGACTTGAGGGTTTCGAGCTGGTGCTCGTAGTCACAACTTTAAGCTGAGTCAGCTCGTTGTCTTCATTACTGAGTTATCCTAACATTCCATCCTAAGTGCCGACGCATGTTGGCTGGGATGTCTCCGTTTTAAAAAATTACAAGGTTTTGTATCTTTTAGCTTTTATTTATCTTTAACGAAGTAAGCATAATATAGCTGAACGACTAGGCTTCTTATCTCTAATTCTTGAATTGTTTTTTTCTGTTCCTTGTCGTATCTTTCCCTACTCGTTTGTTATGTGGTTATTGGTTACATACGACTTTCTACGTAACCTGTAAGTTGGCCTTAACGGGCCGTCCAGTTTTTCCATAGGATTCTCCGTGTTAATGTTGATCGGAATTCACACATGTTTGTTCCCAAACGACTTCCAATTTATTTATGTTATGCTGCCGTTGCTTTCTGGATGGGGTTCTCTGTGTGATTTTAAGACGTCCATCGTCTTTATTATTATTTTTTTCAGAGTGCCCAAGGGTTCGCGTTATCGGAGTGTTGATACACGGACGACTGTGACTACTGTTCAGCTGAAACCGCGTACAAAGGCAGTTTCTCTAAGCCCGAAAAAAGGCACAGTTGTGACGGTTCAAGCGGAGGTTCGCGAAGAACCTAGACGAAAGGATAAGAGACAGACACAGTTGACCACCTATGGCATACGACGCACGGCCCGCCAGTATGTGAAGGCTCAAGAGGTAATGCTGCTTCTCGCTTTTAATGGTCAATTCGTTTGTTTTTGCGATACACTCAAAGGTCGTGTCAATCACGTACTGTACGCTGTTCGCTAGAGAAATAATGTAATTTGCAGCCAGCACTGTCGTCACCCACTTTCTGCCTTACTTTAACGATCACAATGTTTTATCGACAAGGATATACTCGTTGACGTGAATCCTCTAATACTAGGCGTGGCCCATTTGAGCCTATACACGTCGTTTCGAGACTTACTAACTAATTATCAGTTGTAAATTTTGATGATGACTTTTTACGTGCTTCCCTTTCTGCGTCCCATTTTCTCGTGAAACCCCGTGCTCATTCTGGTAAACACGTTGCTTACTTACCAGTTGTTTGGCTTAGTTCTGTGGTAAAGTGAACATCGCAGGGTAGCTGTAACAGTTGGTTTAATTAAAATGTTTTAAACGCTTGGACGTTGATTCTTTGGATCAATACATGATTTCCTTCCCTTTATTTTTCAACTGCTGTCTCTCTTCCCGCTTCATTTCTTAGTTTTATGGCAGTTAAACGTCAGAATCAACCTCTAATGGTAGTGGTAATGGAATTCACTTGAATTTAGAGATCACTTTAATAAAAGACTAGTTTTTGTCAGATATACACTTTATAGTATGCTGTGGTATCTTCCTTGTTCTTATACAGTTCTACATTGTCTTGCAGAAACGATCTCTCGCTTGGTCGTCTGTTTTATGGATGAACTGCATTCTTTGCGGCCGTTTGCATAGAAGAACGTCATCTGAGGTCTTATCTAACATTAAATTTTGCTGCTGAGAGTGGCAGTCCAAGTGGAAAAGTGTAGAGAGTTCGATTTGGGCCATGGGTAATTCAGGTTGTCCGGCACGTTGTAGGATAGTTGCGAATTGAAAAATGAGGGTATGAGACTGTGAACTCCGTTGATTGTGTCAATATGCTCAGAGTATTGATGCTGAATTCAGGATTGCGAACAACCGTTTTAGTTAATCCTTAATGTGACTGTATAGTTGTGGGATGTTTGTTCGGTTTGCGCGTAGCACTAGCATATGACTGTCATATGTTATATGTCTTGGAAAATGCGTACAACAACCTAACTGGTTGGTAGTTTTTGTGCGCTATGATAAGGTACTTGATTGTAATTGGTAGCAGAGGCGATCGCAGTCCAACTCTACGGCTCCAAGCTATGAGCCCAAAGTTATCCGAACAGGTCGTACGTCTTCCATGAACAGCCACCTGTGAACCACTTGAGTCCCGTTCAAGCGTGAACACAACTCGCGTTTTATAGCTTGTCGGTCACCGAATGTAGCACACACGCATATACGGTTCGTGTTATCTGTTTCCGGATTAGCCTTTTGTTACAACTGAGGCCAAGGGACACCTACGCAGCCGTATCACTACAGGTGATATACACTGCATCGCTCGTAGTTCAACCTACACATTGAGGATCTTGTGTAAACCCAAAGGACTGAGACCGGGAGGCGTTCGAGTAAAGGCCGTTCTGGTCCAGTGCGGGTTAATCACACTATGGGTTGACTTAAAAGTGAAATGCTCATCTGCCAGAAGTCATAAATGGTGTTCAACCAGTGAAGTCTAGACTAGAGTGACAGATTCAGAGTGCACGGCAGGAAGTGTCTTTCGTCATGGGGATAAGTATTGGCGCAATTTGTGTCAACGCTATCACAATTGTAGACAGCAATACTCCAGTAGTTTTCGCTTATGTTTAACTGCTATACAACCACAGGGGAAAAAGCAAGCTTTAGCCAAGAAAATTGAGAGGAAGTGACCTAGCTCCCAAAAATAACTGCGCCTACATTGAAATATTCAACACCAACGTGCCTACGCATTGTAAATAAACAATCGAGTTATCAATAAGACAACTTTCATACGGCTTTCACAACCCCGCGTCATTAAGTGCTCTTACTTCACGGACTGCTTGACCGAGCAGCGATGACATTCAATTCAATCATCCTGATTAGCTATCATCTCGCAAAGTTTCCAGCCACAGACTCTGTGAGTCGCGATGTCGCCACCCCAGGATACGAACCTGACTGACAATGGCCAACCTCTTGGTGAACGACTTCATTTCTTTAAGCCCCAGGTCATCTGTTTGCCGCAGCATCAGAGTGCTCGGTGTACCAGACGACTGGCTAGCATATTTAGTACACGGCCTAATAATCTGCGCCCGTGTAGACTTAAGTATTGAACATAACAAGTCTGTTGACAACCACTGCCAGATATCCGTCTAATAATGTCTTCGTTGCTCATTTGTTGATGCTGCTGGCTGCGTGACACCGAACACAGACCCGAAAACGGTTCACGTCTTCTACCCTGAACAGTCAGGTTTCGCAACCGTAATGTAATACAGTCCTCACAGTCACCTGATATACACAAACCTTAAGCCTCGGAGAGATGCCTTTTTGTCGCCACAGGTTTCCTAGATTAACGAATACTGCCTTAGAGATACGCGTTCCTGTTTCCCTTCACCTCCATCGCCACTGATGCAGCTTTCTCAGTGCACAAACCGGTTAAACATCGTCATAACTTTGTTATCCATCATTAGCCGTGCGTAATTACAGTAATCTTGCAAAATCACTTTCCACCTTGAGCCTGCAAAGCGCTTCTGAAATGCTGAACAGAGCGCGAAAATTCATCGAGCGTTTTGTTGTCTAAAGCGTATCAAACAACACCTTACCGTCAGCGTAAGCAGGATCACTCAGTCTTCCACCAGGTGAAGGGTTCCTGCCGACATCTTTAAGGCGCCGTAAGCGGTCTTGCAGCATTCCGTTTGTTACAAAATGAATCTAAAATGGGGAAGGGGAACAACCGTTACTGACTGCGTTTCTGGTGCTGAAACTGTCAGACCGGTCACAGTGAACCCAGGGTTATCTACAACGTGGAAATAACGCCCCTACAGTATGTTCACATACTTGGTCGGTTGTACAAGATAATAGATACAAATGAATTTTGGCACGCAACCACGGATAATGCCACATTCCACTTAAAGCACTATTCTATTAGTATAACGTTCACAAGTTAAACCACTTTCCCCTGAACAATTCGAGTTTAATTGCTTTCTGTGCACAAGTGCATTGCCTCAAAACCAGTTCCATCAGATTTCTTCTATGCTGAAGACCTGGCTGTTCGTGTGTTTCCCATTTCAATAAATCTATAAGCCATGTAACCAGAAATCGACTCCTCGTTTCTTGGAACTGCTGTGATGGTCAGTTCTTCTCCTCCCAGCTCGCACGCACGACCATCACACGTTTGTAGAGTTGTCATTTGGATTCGCCTGTCCACACTCATACGCCAAAGACGAATCGACAAACATAATGTGTTCTTTCTCGACCAAAATGTTAAGCTATCAATTAGCATCCTAACAGCTGTCTGTGGCCTGGTAGCCTTTGCAACTAGATCAACACTTATCAGTGTACCAGATTTGCCTCGAAAACTGGTCAACGAACCGTAACGCTGTTAGGTCGGATATAATTAACCATGATACCTGTTCGTCAATTGTATCATATTTGTGCGGTTCCCGTTGGATCCAGACGGACTGCCATGGTTTATGATAGTTCGACAATGTCAATTTCACTTGGGTGGAGAGTGATCAGACTGTAACGAGCGCATCTGACTGTGAGTGATTGAGACACGATTGTTGGATGGAGACAACATTGCCACGCTGTTGGTATTCCTAGTCAGCGTGGTTTCAGGAAGAGCAAGAAAATGGGCGAACCTTCTCAAAAGACAGGTAGTTGCAGGTGGCACTCAGCCACCGAACGCCCACAAAACTATCTCACTCAGGTGACTATGTCTTACAAAGTTGTTAAACAATGTTCTATACGGAAAAACTCTAAGGTATTTTGTTGACTAACAAACATTTGTGTTTTGGTAAACATAGCTACTATATGGTACGATGGTAATACGAGTGAGGTGCACTGTGTATCAAAAGTGGGAATGAACCGTTTATTTTGCCCTTCAATGTGACCCATGGGAGGATGCGTTAATCGAATCGAATTGTCAGGTAGTTTCGTCAACTACCGGTTTCTTAATTGTCTCCGGTCTGTCCGTCACTTTCTAAAATTTCTCATGCAATCTTTAGAGTGACATAACCCGTTGATGTAACAGTTGTTTGTAGTCTCACTATATTAGCTTGTTTGATATGGTTATACGTAGAGGGATCGACGCTTTGCTCAACGTATTTCTTTGGCTGATCGCAGTGTACATCGATAAGCGTCAGAACAATTCATCATCATCATCATCATCATAGACAGCAATACATCAGTGGTTCACACTGATGCTTGACTGCCACACAACCACGAAGAACAAAGAAAAAAAACTTATATAGGAAGAAAGAAGAAAATAGAGGAGGGGAGGGGAAGTGGACCTAACTACTAAAAATAGCTACGTCTATATTCAAACATACAACATCAAGGCGCCTGTGCCTTGATTAAGTTTCTGTATACAATGCAGCGTTTTTAATTACACCTTAAAAATATCAGTGGGTCACATGATTATTTTGCTGTTCATTTCTCACTTTCTAGCTTGAACGTGCCGCGAACACACTCAACCTGCTTCGAGACAAAGTTGAAAGTGGTATGAAAGTGAGTCGGCTAGACGTATTCGCAACCCTCTGTGGTGTTTCAGACTGTTTAACTTTTCACACAAAATTTACTTCATATACGAAACGTTATGTCACTTACAACTTGCCTGTATTTTTGCCCGACATGACAGTAAGTGAGAAGTAGTGAGTCGTGGAGTTTTCGGCATGTTCGAGAAAATCACCGGTGGCATCATTCCTTTCAGGGTTGCCTTACGTCTTTGTGTTTAGTACCCTGGTTCTGACCATGTCATTGTTCGTGTCCACCTCGTCTTATGTTGCGACCAAAGAGCATCCACTCGCAAAGATGAGATGGTCAGTTGGAGTTGGCTAACGGCGTTGACAGTCAACCCACACACCGACGCAATCCAAGTGGGCACTGAGTAGCAACTATGCGAACCAGCTTTGGAAAGGTTTCTTCGATGGAGTGCGGCCAAACTAAGTTTTTGCCGGCTAGATAAAGCTCATTAACGAACATCGACTGGTCTACTGACTCCAAGCACAACGAAGATCGTCACAAACCGAAACTTAAACTTACGAAGAGTCCACTCAACTACCGTGAATATTACATGACCGAGCGGGCTAAAGAGGTCATTTATAAAATAAACGGATGTCGTTCCTGATTTCTGGTTGCATTGGCCGTCGGTTGGTATTTTGTGTGCTACACATAAAAGGGCAACTCATTAATGTTGACTATGATTATGACTTTCTTTGTGAGTTGAACACTTGGAAGAACAATTAGACTGTCCGGAACGAACTGGTACAACTGTACCATGACGTTTTTAGATACAAAATAGTCGGTTTGTTCATCAGAAGACCGTGCAGCGAACGATTTAGTTTTTAGCGGTTCATCATGTGGTTAATTGCATCACATAAACTTACATTATCAAGGCGAGTCTGAAAGTCCGATGAAACAAAACGGTTAGTAGACTTGACATGAACAGAAGTAGAAGTTGCACACTTATGTTTGCTAGGAAATTTGCGAAGAGGAGCATACGTGGCTGTTGAGTCATATACGTACGCTGGAACTGGATAAACATTGCATTTTTGGGCGGTCGATGAATAACCACGACGACTACTGTTATGTGCATACTGTTGTGCACATAACAGTGGCCCCAACAATCGGTTGGCAGTTATTTCAGTAGTGAGTAGAACTTGTATTCTGGCCTGTTTGAAGCGAACCCAAAGTATTCGGTAGATCGGGTGAGGAGAACCGGAGAGGTCGATAGGCTTACTCGTTTCAGACAACATCGAAACAATCACGAATGCATAATTTTTCGTCGGTGCAATACCTAGCCACCTGCTCTTAGGTGCAGTAAGCCAAATGTTAACGACTCAAATGATGTAAGCTAAAAATTGTACTCTTCTGTTGCTCACACATAGCAGCACGAGCAGGCAATTAATCCTCCAGTTGTGGGGTTGTTGCTAGAACGGAGGTAAACGACATCCATAGTTGAGTCGCAAGTTACGCTAGTCTAATGACAATATGGACTAACGACACTACCGATCGTCTTCTGTCGGATCCAGACCTTCTCAATTGTGCTGTTTTTAATGACTGGGGGAATGGTATATTAGTCTACGTTACTAAAGCAAACCGATCACACTCATTCGCTCAATTTGGAAGGAGATCCTGTAAGAAGTGTTTGTCAAAACTGCCACCAGAACATCATGTGACAACCGCAGAAAGTTGGTTTTGTCTTTACCTCACGCAAGTTACATTTTTCATAATTGCACCGTTTTGTGGAGGATACTCGGAAGAACAGATAGGTTTAAGACAAGTGGTGTGATATGGACACCGTTTAGCCAACATTCGTTGCAGTTGTGGATCTGTAAGCTAGAGGAGTTTGTCTGTTAATTTGGTGTATACTCATTTTGTGACATTTATAGGAAGCTCTCTCGAGTCTTCGCTAATTTAAGTCCTCCGATCTCTCTTTACTGGAACAGGTGATAGACGTTATTGTGAAAGGAGCAGTCAGATTTTCCGAGGATCTCTACGTAGTGCTCCTACCAAGCAGTAAACTGATCGGTATTGAGTATGCCGATGACATTATATTACTTGGTTCTTTAGCAGGTCCCCTGTAGGCCATGCTGGACGGATTAATTAAAAGTGATCGTGTGTATAGTATGCACATTGTACCTTCAAACTATGGAATGTTTTTACAAGGACCGATCGTGGAGTTGTTGCTAGCAGGCCACTTGAAATGGTCGATCATCTTATCTGTCCGAGTTAGCTTGTAATATTACTGACGAGGTGCCTGTGAAAACAGCGAAGGCAAATCATGTATTCGCAAAACCTCATCTTTTGTGGCATTGCAAAGACATCCGATTGCCGATTTATTGAGGGCTTATGTTGCATCTGCGTTCAATCTTTTCCACAGATCAGGCGCTCATCCCATTCATATGGTAGATTTACATTTCCGTTCGGTATTTGCTCGTAATCAGTTCCACTCGTTAGCCCATATCAAATAGGATATCATTCAGTACATTTTTGGTAAATATGCAAGTTTGCTGCCGATAATCGTGGCAATAGAAGTGTCACGTTTGTATTGGCTGGGTCGTGTTCTCGGTATGTGCACGGAGCGTCCGCCACCCTTGATTAACATTCTCCTACTGTTTTGTCCAGATTCGTTAAGACAGTCGATCATTTTGAACTACTGCATTTTTAGATAGTAGTGACGGTCATAAATCGTAAACAATTCACTAGCCAACGTGTCTGGCTTCGGAACGTTTAATTTCTTACATTGGCTTCCTGGCTGAACAACGGCCTATCCGTTTCATTTCCTTTTACCAGATAATTGTCACCGAGGAAAAGGGTCGTGGTATTGTGGCCACACGCACTTTTTACGACGGTGAGTTTGTGGTCGAATATGCTGGAGAGCTAATGTCAGAAGATGGCTAAGGAAAGAGAGGCGGAATATAAACGCGACCCATCCATCGGTTCCTACATGTTTTATTTTGTTCACAAGTACGTTTAAACTTTTTCGATGTTTGTATTTTTTGAGTGGTGTGAGACACCCTCTTAATCGGGTAGTTATCGCAATACACGCAACGTCCCTTGGATACATGTTATTTCTTCTGCGACTCTCCTTCACTCCGCTGCTAGTCATGAAAACGACAGAGACAAGACAGCAATCTATCGTGCTATGATGCATATATATATAGACTCCTTCGAAGATTTAAATCGCCGTTTGTACATACCGAAAGCGAATTAATCTTTGGTTCCTCGTATAGTTCGAAAATGTCATTTTCAGCGTCATCCTTTAATCGTGATGTTTGAAAAGGAGATGGCCTAGTGAATGTACAAACCGTCATTTTATCTGACTTGGAACTGTGTGCCGTTAAACTACCTAATCACGAGTCCATTGATCGCGTTTTCCTCTTGCGTTAAGTTTCCCGACATCGATTGCCGTTTTGAAAACCAATGACCTGTTTTGAAACGACTACACCTGAAGTCACTCTAGAACTTACTTGCTCAGTACGTTCTCATGGTCTATATCCCTTACAATATCAATCACCCTCGGAGCTCTGGAGGCAATGTTGCAATATATGCTCCTTTCTATGTCCCGCATGTTTTGTATGACCTTTTAGTCTCGAGTCACGGTTCATCTTCGGCTCGGCGAATTTTTTATTTCCCACACCCGAGCTGTAAGATGTCTATTGTAGATACATTTCGAACCGAAGGGATCTGACGATATCAGGCTCTAAGATCATGTCCTGCAAACGCAAGCGGCGTACTCCTTCTTCACTACACGTAACGCAAACAACGCATCGCTTGTTCAGTCCCATAACGCCCATGTTGCAAATATCGAAGTGCTAAGTCACTTCCTTGTTCATTTACTACTTCGTGTCCTAGCACTTACTCCAGATCACCTTCTCGTATATTCACACGTAATCTTTGGTTTGATTACAGGCTTGACATCAGAATATCGAGCCCGGCCAGCACATGATGTCACTAATTCTCCAAACCTAACATTGAATTGCGCATGTCATTGAGCACGAGCAGTGATGGACACCTCATTTAGAAGCAGGGCCCAATTGCTGAAAAATTGACTTGGCCAATATTCCCAAAACCAGCAACCAGAAAACAGACCAACATCCCAAAACGTCGGCAGTCTTGCCTCACGAAAATCACACATTTCGTCATTTGATATACTTCCTGTTCAGACAAGCATCGACCTGGACGGCGCGTCTTGCCTACTTCTACTCAGCCATAGACAGTTCAGGATGAAGAGCAAATAAACCATCTTTTACGTGGCTTCTGCTTATGTGTACACTGTCGTTCATTTGTGCGACATTGGGTTACACTAACAAATTATTGCATATAAAGCAGATAAATTGGAGTGGTGTACAGTATCAGTTAAAATCCTTTCGCCTAATCTCCAAGATGCTAGTTAATTCGAGCACTCTACGATTTCACATGCCTACTAGTGTAAAGTGCCGAAGGTTGGCTATCAACTCGACGGTCTGGATGTTGAGCGACTGAAAGTTGTTGTTAGCTGGAATTAGGCCGCACTTTGACACTTCGATTGTACCGAGTGCTCTCGTGTCATTGCACAAACCTCCCATGGTGGCTAGTACTCGGAATGATGACGGATTAGATGTTAGCTACGAGTTTATTGTTGTTGCTTGAGTTGCTGAAACATTAGACACAAATCGTCGCAGGCAAATCAATAAGGAGCACGGTTCGTTGTATGTCTAGACATCACGGAAGTCCGGTGCTAGCCACTTTCGTGTACTCTTCATTATAATCTATGCCCTATTATTGTTTTCTCTGCATTCTTTTTGCTATTGACTGTCAGGTAGTAATGTCACCCCACTATTGCTACCTCGACTGCTAGGCGACTGACTAACCTGTAACAGAATTTCCTGTATGTGTGTCGATTGTGACGTGGAGTGTTTCAAGTTTTATGTATTGTACATGTTCCACAGTGGTCAAAAATACTGTGTTGATGCGACGAAAGAAACTCCACGATTGTCGATTGATTAACCACAGCCGCCTGCACGTCACACATAACTGCTCCAGCGCTCGAACGTTGATTCCACTTGATGGTTCCCCTAGGCTAGTGCTGTTTGCTAAACAAACAATTCATCCAGGTAAGTACCTTGTCTGTTCTGTCTCTTACGGTCATCTTCATTGTGTGATATGTTCGGAGTACTTTTTCGTCGGTGGACAACTGTTCATCGCCATCACTTTTTCTGTCTATTTGAAATTGATTGCATTACACACAATACAAATGTACTCAGAAGAGGTACACAAAGAAGTAGCATAGTCTACGTAGACGACTTCCTCTTCTCCACTACGAGCACATTTTTTTTTATAATAGTTCCTTGCGTGCGGTAATGGGTAGCATACTCTTTTACAATGTGCATTTCGGGCGGAGGAAAACTGGTTAGTTCTACCGAGCTGATCTGTCCTGATCAGTCACTATTGCATGAGGGGGGTTTGTGTCGAAATTGAGTAAACATCTCCTATGTCCGCCTGCAACGTAGATCTTTCCGACCAACTCTTTTTCACTATCATCTGATTTTTTGAAAGTCGTAACTAATGCCAAGTTGTAACAAATCAATTTTTCAATTTTTGTACCTTGAAGCATGTTTTAAGTGTGGGTGTGATTAATTTAGTTTTCATATCCTACTTTTATTACCTGTTCAGTTACTGCTATTGAGAATGGTGCAATATATTTTTACATTAATCGTTTTGCTGTTTGATTGAATAACGTTCTTTTCATGACTTGCTGTGTTTGGCCATTGATGTTCCCTACAGTCAGTCCGAATCAGTGCCGTATTTCGTCAGATCATAGTTCGGGAGCCTTAAACGTGTGATTGGTACTCCACAGTATGTACTGTTTCAACAGTGTAATCCGAATGCCAGCTGAACGTTCATTGTATCCAACATTATTTATGAGAAACATCGATTGTAACATAATACCAATACCACGAGGTGGTCACGAACTATGAACACCCTGACCCCCTCTTTGAACAATGTCGATATGTGTTATCTACTTGACTGAAACTTTGTGGTGGCCTAAACGGCTGGCTGGGAAAGCTGTCTGACATAAGGGTATGCCTCCATCATCGTTGCTATTCTTCGTTTCATTCAGAGCATTCTTCATCACTACGATGTTAAACGGCCTTTCGAGCCATAATAACTCCGGTCAAGTTCACAGCCGTGTGTGTGTGTGTGTTTACGATTTACCCTGCCTACGTGCACAATGTTTGGGCTTCTGTAGGAATGATACTGCTTTGGATCTCGGTTATGTCGGGATTATTTTATTTTTCATTTGCCCCCAAAAACTCATTGGCAACGGCTCCGACACCAACAACGCGGGTGTATAGTTGATATCTACATTGAGAGCTTCTGACAATAATCCGTCGCCCTGTGGTTCTATACTTAATTTCGCGTGTGAGACTGTCTTTTATTAGGAATCCACTAATTGTGTAAAGAGCTTAAGAATGGACAAATGCTACTCACAGATTGCAGGTCTGAAGTCAGATTTCATATACAATACACCCACATGATATCTAAACGGTCGGTTTCCCTTTTTCGAACACTAAAATACTTTCTGGTCATTGCACATTTCGACTGAATAGTTGACTGCGCGACGGAACGTTAATGTATCATTCTTTTCGGTTAAAACGTAGGCAAGTTTGGTGCGTAGGCGATTTAAACGGATTGTGAGAGTCATGACTACTTCAACCGACAAACAGTTACCAGACATGGCGTAAGCGCTTGTAGGTGGTAGGATAATGGCTCACATAAAAAATAACTATATCATTCATCGTGACCGTGGAAACGTCTAGAATCAGGTGAAACTGGAGGGAACACTACTTAGGTATATAAGTTTATCTGCTCAGTACTACGCTTCTTTACATTCTGGGCCCAACTTTATCACACCTTCCTGTTTAGTTTACTACTTCTTCAGCAGGATATCAAGTAATGCAAGCAATACGAAATACTCTCCTAATATTGCTATTGTTGTCGTCAGAATGGATCACATATGCTTAAAGTAGCTATTTGTCGGTCCGTTATATAAACCGGTTAAACCTAGTCGAGTTCTGTTCGCGAATTTCCAATCACATAGATATTGACGCTTATCAGGCATTATTCGGAGGTTCACAGTGACGTCTGTCGTAAAGTGATAGGCTTATAAGGTAGTGTCTATTTTGATGGTAGAGTGAGTTTGTTTAACCTCACCGGAAACGACGCGATGGCATTTTAACTTCTACATAATCTTCTTTGAGTAGTAGCACTCGCAAATATTGATATCGTCCTTAGTACACCTTTTTCAGTTTGTTTTGGTTATTGTTAATCACCTCCTTACGCACCTCCACATGCAGATGTTCACACTGTTATCCCAACGGTAGTCACTCTGAATGGAACGCGCAACTGACGGTGGGTGCTGTTGTTGCTTACTCCCTCTCTCTCTCTCCGGAGGGTGTCTACGGTATGATCACGGTCCTTCGTTGTGGAATATGTACTTTTCGACACTACATGTTTACCTAACTGAGACTAGCCTCCTTCTGCGCGCAGCCGAATGGACGTCTATCTGTTGTTATGCGCAGCAATGACCACAGTTTGGATTATCGCCTCAGTGGTCTACCACACGTACAAACGATGTCGAGTGAAGGACGGAATTATAAACTTATCGTATGACATTTTAGAACCCACACGGTTAACTGATACTCATCACGCAATGCTGATGAGGAAGATGCGAAATCTAACTGGGAACAGAGACAAATAAATATCACGTTACCGATCAAAACGCCTGACATTCACGGACAGCTGTCATTATTAAGAGGAAGGTTGGCAAAATTACCCTATCCGTATATTTTCTGCAGTTTTGTTCCTGCGTAAGCGGACATCTACAAGCAGTGGGTGTGTGTCTACGTTTAAATTGTCGTGTTAGTTTGTGTGGCTTTGCAGAATCATATGTGCAGAAATGCACATACATCTGATTTTGGGTGAGCATTTCGCGTGTTTATAAAGGCCTAGTTGCACTCATCACATTATTCAGTGAGTTCCTTTAAAAATGAATTTGACATTTTATACACTGCATTCCTCTTAAAAAGTTTCCAGTGAGTGTCTATATTCCCTCAGTCGACTACCTGTTAACTCGACGCAACCGGCTCTGATAGTCGATACAGGAAGTTTGTCCAGCCCGGGGTGAAACTTACAATTTTAATTTATTTTCCTCATCACTAAACCGTTTCCAGCTAATAAAATAATAATAATAATTTTTACTCGTCTCTTACTTCAGGTGAAGAACTCCTATATGATTATGGCGATCGGGATAAGGAGACCATGGAGTTGCATCCTTGGCTGAAGACATGAACCAAAATTCTGAAAGATAGTGATCTGTATATTCTAACAGAATTCAGTTCGCATGGGCTTACACACACGTACCCGTTTGTGCGCGCGTGTATATTCGTGTCAATGTTCCCGTGGTTCGACCCGTTCACAAATGAGCCCTGTCTTATTTTTGGTAGTATTCTTAACTGCATTTAAATGTTGCTCATAATGCATGTTTACAGGTTATTTGTGCTCCCTTTACGGTTCATCCCCTAATTTTCGTCCGCTAACCGATATACATATATATAATAAGCGATATTGTATATGTATAATATATCTTATATATATTTGTGCGTCGTTTTCACCTGACTCTTGTTTGGAATGCTGTCGTGTAACTATCACGTCTTAAATCTTATTCTTTCACTCGTATACATCCGAGTAGGATCAACATATCTTGTAGCATGCCTTTGGTAGGAGCCTCTTGGTGAAAAAGCCACAGGTTTCCTAGATTAACGAATACTGCCTTAGAGATACGCGTTCCTGTTTCCCTTCACCTCCATCGCCACTGATGCAGCTTTCTCAGTGCACAAACCGGTTAAACATCGTCATAACTTTGTTATCCATCATTAGCCGTGCGTAATTACAGTAATCTTGCAAAATCACTTTCCACCTTGAGCCTGCAAAGCGCTTCTGAAATGCTGAACAGAGCGCGAAAATTCATCGAGCGTTTTGTTGTCTAAAGCGTATCAAACAACACCTTACCGTCAGCGTAAGCAGGATCACTCAGTCTTCCACCAGGTGAAGGGTTCCTGCCGACATCTTTAAGGCGCCGTAAGCGGTCTTGCAGCATTCCGTTTGTTACAAAATGAATAAAATGGGGAAGGGGAACAACCGTTACTGACTGCGTTTCTGGTGCTGAAACTGTCAGACCGGTCACAGTGAACCCAGGGTTATCTACAACGTGGAAATAACGCCCCTACAGTATGTTCACATACTTGGTCGGTTGTACAAGATAATAGATACGAATGAATTTTGGCACGCAACCACGGATAATGCCACATTCCACTTAAAGCACTATTCTATTAGTATAACGTTCACAAGTTAAACCACTTTCCCCTGAACAATTCGAGTTTAATTGCTTTCTGTGCACAAGTGCATTGCCTCAAAACCAGTTCCATCAGATTTCTTCTATGCTGAAGACCTGGCTGTTCGTGTGTTTCCCATTTCAATAAATCTATAAGCCATGTAACCAGAAATCGACTCCTCGTTTCTTGGAACTGCTGTGATGGTCAGTTCTTCTCCTCCCAGCTCGCACGCACGACCATCACACGTTTGTAGAGTTGTCATTTGGATTCGCCTGTCCACACTCATACGCCAAAGACGAATCGACAAACATAATGTGTTCTTTCTCGACCAAAATGTTAAGCTATCAATTAGCATCCTAACAGCTGTCTGTGGCCTGGTAGCCTTTGCAACTAGATCAACACTTATCAGTGTACCAGATTTGCCTCGAAAACTGGTCAACGAACCGTAACGCTGTTAGGTCGGATATAATTAACCATGATACCTGTTCGTCAATTGTATCATATTTGTGCGGTTCCCGTTGGATCCAGACGGACTGCCATGGTTTATGATAGTTCGACAATGTCAATTTCACTTGGGTGGAGAGTGATCAGACTGTAACGAGCGCATCTGACTGTGAGTGATTGAGACACGATTGTTGGATGGAGACAACATTGCCACGCTGTTGGTATTCCTAGTCAGCGTGGTTTCAGGAAGAGCAAGAAAATGGGCGAACCTTCTCAAAAGACAGGTAGTTGCAGGTGGCACTCAGCCACCGAACGCCCACAAAACTATCTCACTCAGGTGACTATGTCTTACAAAGTTGTTAAACAATGTTCTATACGGAAAAACTCTAAGGTATTTTGTTGACTAACAAACATTTGTGTTTTGGTAAACATAGCTACTATATGGTACGATGGTAATACGAGTGAGGTGCACTGTGTATCAAAAGTGGGAATGAACCGTTTATTTTGCCCTTCAATGTGACCCATGAAAGAGTTACACTAGAAACTAGTCTTTTTCACCAAGAGGCTCCTACCAAAGGCATGCTACAAGATATGTTGATCCTACTCGGATGTATACGAGTGAAAGAATAAGATTTAAGACGTGATAGTTACACGACAGCATTCCAAACAAGAGTCAGGTGAAAACGACGCACAAATATATATAAGATATATTATACATATACAATATCGCTTATTATATATATGTATATCGGTTAGCGGACGAAAATTAGGGGATGAACCGTAAAGGGAGCACAAATAACCTAACGTAAACATGCATTATGAGCAACATTTAAATGCAGTTAAGAATACTACCAAAAATAAGACAGGGCTCATTTGTGAACGGGTCGAACCACGGGAACATTGACACGAATATACACGCGCGCACAAACGGGTACGTGTGTGTAAGCCCATGCGAACTGAATTCTGTTAGAATATACAGATCACTATCT